>CP139504.1:102627922-102826725 GCA_021014915.2 Artemisia tridentata subsp. tridentata
GACCCAACCCATCGGGGTGGATCCTGTTTAAATTGACCCGTTTTTCGACCGGAACGGTTCAACGGTTGAACCACCCAGGTCGAACCGGGTTTCAAAACATTATGTTTAATCCCCAAATCCTCAAACTTTTATTTTATCACTAAAACTATTTGTCGCTATAAAATTCCTGTGCACGGTTACTCGTCTAGTGTTTCATAAACTCATATTTTGTGGCTTATTTTGAAACTTTTTAGCTTATATGTTTATGACGCCAAAACAAACACCCCCTAACTATATAAATAATGAATTAAATCATATAAACAAAATAATAAAAAAATAAAATAAAATAAAAATGAGATCTAACCTCTTTTACGTTCTCTACCACCACCAGAACCATTAGAGCGATCACGGATGATGACGTCATCAGCAGAAACGTAACCACCGTTATCCTCCGTGACATCGCCGTTAATTAACGGCGTTTGCAAATGAAGATAGTGTGACAAATCATTCATACTCGCACTCTTCCTCATCGGATCAACTTTCACTCTCACTCCAAATAACATAATCTCATCAGAAGATTCATCTGACGTCATCATCATCATCTAATTTTTATAAAATTAATCGGCCGTTAATTTGGGGGAAAATGAAGAAGGATGATGGGTGAGGGTGAGGGTGAGGGTGAGGGTGGTATTTATATAAGATGCTAAAATGACGGGGTGGTGAGAGGATTTGGATCATACACGTGGTACGATGCTTATTTGTCATCCTGCTGTAAAATAGTCAAAGTCAAAACAAACAAACGTTTTAATTACCGGGATAATTAATTTGGATAACCTCATAACCCTCAACTTTTGAAAATTTTAATTCTTACGGATAAAATAGTTTATTGCCAAAATGATTAGAAAAAAAAAAAAAAAAAAACCTGAGACATTTTTTACGTTAAAGTAGCCAGCATGGTACATCGCAAAGCAACGAGTTTCGAAATAAATGTTGTTTAACGATTTTTTGTTTTTACCTTTTTTTTGCGAATATTATTTAACCACTTTTATAATGAATTATAGTTTTTATAGATCGTGTGTTTGTGTTATGTGATTGTGAAGAATTAATATGCTTTATTATTAGGATTTTTTTAACTTGTATCTTAGGGGCACAAGTTAAGCACATAAAAAAATACAAAAAAGTACTCAGTGACTCACACAAAAGTACATAAAAATTTATTTTTGTGTGGGTCTCAGAGTCCTTTTTCGTGGGTCCTAAGTACTTTTGGTGTGCTTAACTTGTGCTCTAAGGCACAAGTTTAAAAAACCTTATTATTATATGTAAAGGATAATTGGTTGTAAATATATTCAAGTTGTCACTTTTTACTATGTTGCGTAACATTCTTATTTTTTTTCCTATTAAATTTGCAATACTTGTTAATTATCCTATTGTGTGTACTAAATGACTTGATTAAGCAAAAGTGATGACGTGGCATAGTGAATCACTTTTATTTAACACACAATAGGATAATTAGCAATTTCTACACATTTAACACACAATAGGAAAAAATGACAACTTAAATACATTTACAAACAATTAACTCTTAAAAGAATGCAAGTCCTTACAAAAAATTCCTTACATGGCAATCCCATATATGTGAATCAGTCCCAACGGGTAAAAGCTTTAGTCAATGTGTTCTGTAACTTGTTACAAATGACACTATTACAGATTTAACTGCAATATCATCCGTGACGTACTTCACGGCATTCCTGAACAGTCCTGGAGTTTAGACAACTCGATTCTAGGGTCCGACATCCAAATTGGGATTCTTTATTACAATATATTTCCCTTAAAAATCTATCCAGAAACATGACTGGAGGTTGGTAGCCAAATGCTTAAATATATACAAGCAGTTCTACTGAGTATGATTGTTAGTGTAACAACCTTAATTTTTGACTGCAATATTGTGTGTCTATTCGGCTTTATCCTTGAGGTTTGCTTGGATTGTAACCCTTCACAACCATATGCTTCTTAAAAGTCATGTATTAAGTGAATCAATTCAACTCTATCAACTTTCACGTGGACACCAGGTCAAGGGTAAGCTACATCGACAGGATGTAATTGCGTAATAATGTTTTACTACCGTATTTAATCCTTATAATTCTGATGTGTATATGCACCAAATGCTTAACTTTGTTTACTTCTGAAGAACTGAACGTACTTTCAACTAAGGAAGTAAAAAAATCAGCTTGACTTCAGACCTTAGAACTTGGCATGGATAAAAGGTTCATAGATCAACACCCTCGTCGAGGCCTTTGGAACTGATCATCACGTTTCTATTTGCTTGTCGAATTTCTTTTTCCTTCGATATTCCAACTCTTTAAATCCTTCCATATGAAAGTACATGTTATTCATCTTAGACCATTTTACATTTTTTTGGTTTGTCATAAAGTGTGAAAAAAATGAATTATGAGTCTCGTTTTAGCAAATTTGAGGAGAAATGAGATGGGAGCGAGTCCCATCTAAGTTTTTCGTTTTGGTTATTACAACTAAATATCTGAGAGCTTTTACCTGTTAGAACTGATCCCCAGATATGGGATTTCCATTTAAGGAAATATTCTATAGGGTCTTGCATTCTTTTAAGGGTTAATTGTTTGTAAATGTATCCAAGTTGTTATTTTTTCCTATTAAATATGCAGAACTCGCTAATTATCCTATTGTGTGTTAAGTAAAAGTGATTAACCATGTCACGTCGTCACTTTTACTTAATCTAGTCATTTAGTACACACAATAAGATAATTAGCAAATTCTGCACATTTAATAGGAAAAAATAAGAATGTTAGGTAATATACTAGTAGTAAACAATGATGACTTGAAAACATTTAAAACCAATTATCCTTTTTTATATTCAATTAAATGATGGATTTGGTGATGAAGCACATGTCTTATGAAGTTTTAATATTAAGAAATATGTAATCCGAATACAAAATGGCTATTAAAGAACGATCACTACGAAGTGATAATCTATAATAATCATATTAGATAATGGCATTACCTTGTTGCAGTGGCGGAGCCAGGAGTTTGTTTCAGGGGTAGCGAAACACGAAAATTTGTTTAGGGGTAGCGAAAATTTGTTTTAGGGGTAGCGAAATCGCCAAAAAATGCCAAAAATCGCCGAAAATCGACAAAAATTCCACTACCGGGTAAAAGTTCAGGGGTAGCGACCGCTACCCCTCGGCTATACATGCCTCCGCCCATGCCTTGTTGGATGAGATTTAGATACCTTAACAAGCGGGATTGCCCGCACGTTGCTGCGGGGCGGACGTATTTATGTTAAAACATTTAGGCAAACTACAACTTAAATTCTTGATATATATGCATGCCAAAATAACACATATGAGTATGACAATTAGCTATGTAGCAACTTAAAGTGACGCGTATGTGGTGCCCGTCTTCCAAAGCAAAAGAAAAAGGGGAAAGAAATATGGTACTTACGAAACAAATTTATACAAATAAAAGTTTGAGAGTCACAACTCTAAGCAAGTGCAAGTAATTCATACGGCAAAATTAATTGCATCTGATACATGGTTCATTATTGAATAGTCATTTGAAAATAAACTATATCATCTAACTTTGTTGACAAAGAAATAATGTAAGCTGAACAACAATGATGTGATAAGAAGAATGGTTGTTACAAAAGAGTTAGTGCTTTAATGAAGGAAGAAGAGTTATCCTGATTTCATCCTCCAACTGCAGCCATTTCAGTCCCATCACAGCATCCAAATGCATTCATTTAAACCCCCATTTCAGATTCCAAATCCATCCTCAAACCCACGCATTTCAGCCTCCAAACCCACACCCGTTTGAGTCACAAAGTCACCCATTTCAGCCCTCAAAGCTACCTATTTCGGCCGTTGAACCCACACGTTTCATCACCCAAACCCACCCATTTCAGCCCCCATGTTAGACCCGTTTCCTAGGTGTTGGGACCCCACCCTAGATGAAAGTGGATAAAGACTTAATGTGATTGGTTAGTCAACAAAGTTATGAGGAAGTCAAACCCGATAGTCAAATTAATAGTCAAAGTATGACTAATGTAGTAATATGAAATGTGAGGTATAAACTAGAAGGACCTAAGTTGTCAAGTGTCCAATATGTTATAAGTTAGTTGTGGTTAAATAAGAAAGAATAGGACTTGAGGGGCTTAATGTGCCAAGGGACCAAAGTTACTACCTAACTATCTATATCTAGGATTTTCTAGACTTATCTTCTATTATTGAGATAAGAAGGCCGGATTTTAGAGAGAGAAGGAAGAGAGGGAAAGTGAGATGGTGATATAGAAGAGATGAAGATGATCAAGTCCTAGTGTTTATGGCCTTCCTTAGTTATGATCTTATGCAAGTAAGTAATCTATTATCTTGTTTTAGTGAAGTTGTAGATGAGTAGGAAAGTGGGATATCATCATATGATCTAGGTGTGATCATATGATGATTTGGTAAGAAAGATGATTTTGTTTAATGGGTTTTGTTAACCCTTGTTTATGTATTTGATTATTATGTTATTAGGTCTTGATTAGTTATGAAGGATGATGATGATGATGGAAGATTGTATTGTTGATGATGTTCTTGATGTTGTTTAGCTTGGACCAAGGTAAGTAAAATGATGATGGCATGTATTATATGGATGTCTAACATGTATGTATTATGTATGTTTGTGATTAGTGACAAGAGGTTGGATATATGCTTATATGCTAGGATGAATAGGATCTAAGTGGTGAATTTGGTTGTGATGGTAAGTTGATGTTAGGTGATTATGCAAGAATTAGAGAGTGGAGTAGCTAAGTAAGTGTTTGGAGATATGTGATGCTTATGTGTTTGATTTGAAGTATGATGTTATGTGATTATCGTTTTACTTACTAAGCGTAAGCTTATTCTTTTAGTTGTCAACGTTTTGTAGGTTAATGGCGATGAGGATAACTTGGCTTGGATTATAGCATAGGGATTTGGAAGCGGATTCGGGAGATAATAAGCATAGGAGCTAGGTAGAATACCGAGCTCGAGTCAATGTTGTACCCCCGAGAGTCTCTTTTATGAGTCCTATAATGTGTGTCAAAGTCGTGTAATGGTTTGGTGGTCTAACGATGTGTAGAGAGTGTTTTAGGTGTTTATAGTAAAAGTAAAAGGGGTGTTTGGTTTATGTGTGAACATACCCATTTTGGGTTGTAAACGGGTCAAGCGTCATTGGAACATGTTTGTTATGTAAATATAATGAAGTTGGTCAAGTTTGGTGTAAAACGGAAGTGGTATAAGTAGTTTGATGTCATGAAATGGGTCAAAATGGGTTTTTAGTGGTGAAAACTGCAGATTTGTTCTTGATGGCCTTCTTGACGGCGTCCCCTTTTAATTGTCCAAAAACTTTCTGGCCCGTCAAGGTCTGACGGCGTCACCATTTTTCTGACGGCGTCACGTTTATCAGGGCAGTTTTTGAAAAATCATATCTTTTAATCCGTAAGTCGAAATGGGTCGTATGACCTATCGTTTTGAAGGTAATTGAGTCTAGTTTCATCTAAAAATAGTTTCAAGGTCTGAAAGTTTATATATTTTTGTCAGTGGTCAAAAGAGTGACCAGATGTCCGTTTTAGTCAAGCGTTTCCGCGTCAAAAGTTTAAGTTTTTGGTATAAGCGGGCACGGGGTGTAACAACTTGGTATCAAAGCTTCGGTTTAAGTGAATTAGGTTTCCTTTAGGTTGCCTAGACTTAAACCACTCGTAGACGCGTTAAGTTAAGTTTGAGATAGGCGGGCTAATAGTTTGTGAGTTATAGGATGTGGATGTAGAGTTTGAAACGAATGATGTGATTGTTATATGGGTAGTATGATGGGGACTTAGGGATGTGTCTTGTGTGATTTATGTTGTGGGAGACTTGACGTGTGAGTAATAGGATTACCGTGCACCTTAGGGCGGCCTCGGTAATTATTATATGATTATGTGATTATGTGCTATGGTAGTTAGCGCGGGTGAGTAGGTGCAATAAGATTGTGTGGTGGGTTATAAGAAATGTGACTAAAAATGAAAGTGCGTAACTTGTGTGATAGGGATGATCAAGGCATGGTCTTATGAGTAGTTATACTTAGTGTGATGATCATTAAAGAGGTATTAGAGGCGGGTTAGTGGAGAGTTAAAGTATTAGGAGTATAAGTATGAACATGTGGTGACGTTGAATGTGTGTGGTGAAGAAATGAAATAAAAATATAGGCATAATAAGTTTGTGATGAACTTAGTTACAAGATGAGGAAAGGCATAGGGGTTGAGTAAATAATGAAATAGAGCGAAATTTCTTAAGTGATAATAGCTAAAATGAGATGAATATGTGTGAAGCTAAGGTGTTGTCATGAAATAATTATATTACGGCTAAGGCAATTAGCTATGTAAGGTCTACATGTAAAGGAAGCGAGTGAGACTAAAAGAAGAGAGATAAGATATGGAAATAAAAATGTGATGGATTAAAAACGTAAGAAAGAATGAGAGGAGTATGTGTGAGAATAAAGAAGTTGTCTTGAAATTATCATATTACGGCGCTGTAATCACTATAATGAATGCATGAGTTACGGTTGGTAAAATGTGAGAAGTCTAGATGTAAATCAGTCGAGTGGACTAAAATGTGAAGTAAGAATGTGAAAATGATTAACGAAGGCTAAGAATGCAAGAGGTAAAGTAAAGATGTGAAAATAACTAAGGCGGATTAAAACTGTAAGGAGTGTGTATGAGATAAAGGCGTTGTTCTAAAATTATCATATTACTACTAAGGCGATCAGCGGTAATCACTATAATAAACGAATGTAATAATGTGTGTTTGTGGTGCTTATGGCTAGGATCCGATGTTAAAATGTGAAAGTGGTAAAGCGATGAATGTAATGATCCTTCGGGATGAATGTTAAATGTGGTATCCATCGGGATGACCAAGTAAAGGAATGTTAAGGAATCCTTCGGGATGAATGTTAAAGATCCTTCGGGATGAAAAGTGTTGCTTTCACCGGCAAGGGGTTGCCTACATCCATGGCATATAAAAGTATCCCCATGATGAATGTGATAATGTGAAGGATCCAAGTCTAAGAAGAGTAAAAATAATGTAATAAAAAGAAAAATGATAAAATAATAAAGGTTAGATTGGGAATTAGGAGTCGTAGTGTTATGTCGGGAGTGCATAACCATGAGTTTATATTTCTTGATTTACATCGATTGGGACGCCTCTCCATGTAAATGAGGAATTATAAACGAGTGGGCTATGTGTTGCCGACACGGCACGAGTAGGGTTAGAGAAGTAGAAAGCGAGAGTTTAGAATTCGTAGAAATTTTAAGGACTAAGATAGGAGAATTAGAGTTGGACCATGGCTTTAGTTGAGACTTAGAAGGACCTTGATGGGATGGAGAAATTGTAATGATGATAGGATGGGCCTTGCGGTGTGGTGCAAAAGATGATGAATGAAGATAAAAGAATGTGAACGTATTAGCCGGGTGTGATCATGTAAAGTCAACTAGTACGAGTTTCTTAAGTATTGAGTAGTCAAGAATGAGGGTAGAGGATAAAGCGAGTGAAATAATGATGTACGGTAATAGGGCGGATTAGAATGATGATTAGCAATAATAAGTAAGTCTTGTATTATGTAAAATCTAAGCGAGAGTTGTGTGGTATAAAAGTAAGCGGGGGTAATGTAGATTAGGGCATGTGATGCGTTATAGTATGCACAGAGTTGTGAGGTTACTTAAGTCGTTGAACTAAGTAAACTAGGGATTAAGGTGTTAGGAATGAGATGAGTTAGGTGACTAAGTGTAGGCTAGAAAAGAATGACAGATTTCGGGGACGAAATCTAAATAAAGGGGGTAGAATTGTTAGACCCATTTCCTAGGTGTTGGGACCCCACCCTAGATGAAAGTGGATAAAGACTTAATGTGATTGGTTAGTCAACAAAGTTATGAGGAAGTCAAACCCGGTAGTCAAATTAATAGTCAAAGTATGACTAATGTAGTAATATGAAATGTGAGGTATAAACTAGAAGGACCTAAGTTGTCAAGTGTCCAATATGTTATAAGTTAGTTGTGGTTAAATAAGAAAGAATAGGACTTGAGGGGCTTAATGTGCCAAGGGACCAAAGTTACTACCTAACTATCTATATCTAGGATTTTCTAGACTTATCTTCTATTATTGAGATAAGAAGGCCGGATTTTAGAGAGAGAAGGAAGAGAGGGAAAGTGAGATGGTGATATAGAAGAGATGAAGATGATCAAGTCCTAGTGTCCATAGCCTTCCTTAGTTATGATATTATGCAAGTAAGTAATCTATTATCTTGTTTTAGTGAAGTTGTAGATGAGTAGGAAAGTGGGATATCATCATATGATCTAGGTGTGATCATATGATGATTTGGTAAGAAAGATGATTTTGTTTAATGGGTTTTGTTAACCCTTGTTTATGTATTTGATTATTATGTTATTAGGTCTTGATTAGTTATGAAGGATGATGATGATGATGGAAGATTGTGTTGTTGATGATGTTCTTGATGTTGTTTAGCTTGGACCAAGGTAAGTAAAATGATGATGGCATGTATTATATGGATGTCTAACATGTATGTATTATGTATGTTTGTGATTAGTGATAAGAGGTTGGATATATGCTTATATGCTAGGATGAATAGGATCTAAGTGGTGAATTTGGTTGTGATGGTAAGTTGATGTTAGGTGATTATGCAAGAATTAGAGAGTGGAGTAGCTAAGTAAGTGTTTGGAGATATGTGATGCTTATGTGTTTGATTTGAAGTATGATGTTATGTGATTATCGTTTTACTTACTAAGCGTAAGCTTATTCTTTTAGTTGTCAACGTTTTGTAGGTTAATGGCGATGAGGATAACTTGGCTTGGATTATAGCATAGGGATTTGGAAGCGGATTCGGGAGATAATAAGCATAGGAGCTAGGTAGAATACCGAGCTCGAGTCAATGTTGTACCCCCGAGAGTCTCTTGTATGAGTCCTATAATGTGTGTCAAAGTCGTGTAATGGTTTGGTGGTCTAACGATGTGTCGAGAGTGTTTTAGGTGTTTATAGTAAAAGTTAAAGGGGTGTTTGGTTTATGTGTGAACATACCCATTTTGGGTTGTAAACGGGTCAAGCGTCATTGGAACATGTTTGTTATGTAAATATAATGAAGTTGGTCAAGTTTGGTGTAAAACGGAAGTGGTATAAGTAGTTTGATGTCATGAAATGGGTCAAAATGGGTTTTTAGTGGTGAAAACTGCAGATTTGTTCTTGATGGCCTTCTTGACGGCGTCCCCTTTTAATTGTCCAAAAATTTTCTGGCCCGTCAAGGTCTGACGGCGTCACCATTTTTCTGACGGCGTCACGTTTATCAGGGCAGTTTTCGAAAAATCATATCTTTTAATCCGTAAGTCGAAATGGGTCGTATGACCTATCGTTTTGAAGGTAATTGAGTCTAGTTTCATCTAAAAATAGTTTCAAGGTCTGAAAGTTTATAGATTTTTGTCAGGGGTCAAAAGAGTGACCAGATGTCCGTTTTAGTCAAGCGTTTCCGCGTCAAAAGTTTAAGTTTTTGGTATAAGCGGGCACGGGGTGTAACATTTCAGCCCCCACATCGGGCCTGAAACTCACCCATTTCAGCTTCCAAACGTAGCCCCATTTCAGCACCTAAACGCACATGTTTCAACACCCATTTAAGGACACAAACGACCCGATTTCAGCCCCTTAAGATGTGTAGAGCTAGACCTGTACCAGTTTCAGACAAAACAACAAAGATGCATCACATGATTGCCATCATTCTATTTCATTAACTTAATCTTTGTTAATGTCGACTCTAAGTAATGAAGAACTCATTGCAATTTGAAATTAAACATTCACAGTTCTTTAGGTAATTGCAAATATAATTTTTACAAAGGTAATGTATTCAAATTTTGTTTGGCCTTTGATGTGCTCATTGCATCAACAATATGTGTACTTAAGGGATGTTTTCAGAGCACGTAATATGTATGTTTGGATGAACCTATTATAGAATAATCAATTATTCGGAACGACGCATGCAATTCTGCATTACCATCAGTTTCTCTCTTACCTTTAGATTCCCTTGTACAGTTTTTTTGGGGTTCCACTCCACGTGTTTTCCCACCACCCACTTTATTCTTGAAATTGCACAAAAAAAGTAACTAACTAAGTAGATAATCAAAGCAATACTATTGTGAGTATGCCTAAAGTGTCTGTTTCACCCTAACCAAAGACAATAGGCCAACTATTTATGACTACGATGGTCTGACAATAACTTTCAGAACCCAATACCAAATACCTCAAAAGTTGGCCAAAACAATCATGAGCTGTATTTGAGTAACTTATCTGTAATTCAATTAAAAATTGCCTAACCAAGTAACCATATGTTGGAAAGCGTATTACTCACCGTAAGAATCCTAAGCACCTAGGAAACACGTTCCTTGATTAACCCCTTGAAGAATTTTACGCCCCCATAAACCCCTGCAAACAAAGTTTGCCTTAGAAAAAAAAAAGAAAAAAAAAGAAGGAATTATGCATAATTATAATCGTCACACAACCTGAAAAACCTAGCAGCACTTAACGCTAACAGCAAACATAAGATCAGTATTACTCATTCATAGATGGATTGGTATGGAGACACCTGGAAAAATAAGTTAGAGGTATTATCCATCTGAAGACACGTATCTGAGACGCGGTAATCTCTAGCTAAAGACACATACAACTATACACCATTTTATCCAAAAGGGACAGGTTACAATACACAACAGTCTTAGATATTAACAATATATTTACCTCTAGTAATTATGCGACCATGCCTGCCAAATGCAGAAGTAGCAAGGCGAGAATGGTTTGAAGTGTCAACAGCATTTGCAGAAGCTTCAACAACATTGCAGGTAGCTTGGAATGTACTATTACCTGAGAAACAAACATCTACAGTAAATTATAAAGAACTGTGAATTGGTTTAGTATATAAGTGCAGTTATTAGGGGACAGAGAAAAAGATTCTTACGATGAAATCCGCGAAGGCTTGAAATAACGGTCTGGATGGTTGTTGAAACTGTTTCAGTTTTTGGCGTGTTCTTCTCTGCTGGTTCTTCCAACCGACGTTTCTGAAAGCCAGAAAACTAAGGGTCAACAACTATTTAACACCCAAAAGACGTCAAATTAGAAGAACTATGTATTCTATATTCAACAGTAGTAATCGACAACGAAAAATTTCATACTACAGACCTCGCGTGACAGTTTCTGCACACACAATTGTAGGGACCAAACGGTTTATACTCAAACGGAGTCCCTTCATGACAAATAAACAAAGCATTGGCAGCCTACATTGTTTGAAAACTGAGATAAAAATGAAAGGACAAATGTTTTTGTACCTAAATGGTTTAAAACGGTGTCGGCCAGTATTTCTAAATCTGAGTGGACATTCAGGTTCCTCCTCGCATTCCTTCATCCGATCGAAGCATTTGGCCAAATACGTACCTTGTTGAGCCGCTACCCAAAAAACATTAAAACAACGACATTAGACAGTGGTAAAATTAGCTCCTAAATACCATTCCTATAAATGTTAGTTACCTGCGTGTTTGGAGGAAGACTCTTCATTTTAGTATCCACTTCAGATTACCTGCGTGTTTGGAGGAAGACTCTTCATTTTAGTATCCACTTCAGAAAGTGCTGCTTTGAACTTTTCGATATCAATTTGTTTTGAAGCACCATCTTGATTACTTTTTAGCAACTGGACAAAGTTCTTGAGTTTTTTACTCTTCAGGTGGAGCTGAATTTGAGGATACCGCTCTATTATATCGTTAATAACTTCTTTAAAATCTTCTGTAATACCCGAAATTTCAAAACAATGCAAAATGACCAAAATACCCCTGTAACTTTAAAATTTAATTAAAAAGTACATAAAGCACCAAATAATTCCCGAACCTCTGGAAATGAGCAACATATGAAGTAGGATAATTTTGTATGAACATTTTAATATTTTAATTTTCCTAAAAATACTTGTACATTATTATATGACAATTATGACCAAAATACTTATACACATGTATTTATTTAATTGTTACAATTGTTTAAAACTAAATAAATATAGATAAACATTGAAATAAATGAGGAAACAAGGCAAATCAGTAAATTGATTTTATCAATCAATCTTGGGCCGAGATTTATGCCATCCCTCCCCCATTTTACTCGGTTTCTCATTTGTTCCATTTTATTTCACACGCCAAACCCTAAATCGACACACAAAATTCACACACAATCCATACGAATTTCTGGAGGATTTTGGGTATTTTTCTGGTGTTCTTCTACATCCAAGGAAGCTAGGAAAAATAGATTTGATGTCCTGGAGTCGTTCGTTTGATTTTGAGAAGTTTTCTTGTGTCGATTTGTTCTAGCCGACAAGAACAAAATTCATTCTTGTTCATCCTTGGTTCGAATCTTGCAAGAGGGTATCTATATCATCCCTTTTACTCATTTTCATTATGTTTAAACATTTGAAACATTACCATGCATGCTTGATTAATTAAAGTAAATCTATATATCAAAAACGTAAAATAAACCCTAGATCTATCATGCGAATTTTTCAGATCATGTACATATTTTATTCTTACCTTATACATGTCATATAACACTAGAAAAATGATCTTAGTATTTTTCGAAGCCTAGATCTCTCTTGGTTAATTTATCTTGAAACCAGATTTAAAGGAAAAAGAAATAAAAACAAATTATAAATCGTATGAATTAGGGTTTTGAATCTTGATGATGTAATTGATATATTAAATGTATTTTAAGGTTATAATGATGATTGGTAATGATTGAAGAATTTAGAATTAGGGTTTATATGGTTTAATATTCTACCGATTGGAAAATAAAAAGTGTAGGGTGTGTTTTGTAATTTTATAAACATGGGGGTTATTTTTGTAAAGTAGTTTGGACCAGGGGTATGTCATAGAAAATATAAGATGAGGGTGCTATATGTAAAAATTGTAACTAAAAGGTTTAATTGGTAAATTATAATTCGATTTGTAAATTAATTAAATAGAGGGACTAAAAGTGTAAATTCTAGAAACTTAAGGTTATTCGGTGTAAATAATGAGATAAAGGGTGTAATGTGTAATTTTGAATATTTAAGGGCTTAATATGTAATTATTAATAATTTATGTTTCGAATTATAAGTTTTGTAAATTCAAGGGACTAATTTTGTAAATTATGAAACTTGAAGGGTAAATCGTACCATACGTTAAGAGGTATATTCTGAAATGTTGTAAAAGTAAGGGCTTGATGTGTAAATATAAATATGGTAAGGGTTAAATTGTGATTTATGTAAATATAGGGTTTAATTTGTAATTTAATTAACTAAAGGGGTATAAATTGTAAATTGTTAAACCTAAAGGGTTAAAAGTCTAATTCTAGATAACTCATAATTTAAAATGAGTAACTTGTGATATTTTCAGTTTAAACCTTTAACTTTGGTATATTTATATTTAAAACCCTAATTGTGGAAACCTGCTAATTAAGAAAACCTGCTAAAAATAGAAAGGTACTAAATATGGAAAGTTGCTATTTTTGAAAAGTTACCTAAAAAGGAAAGTTACTAAAAATGGAAAGCTGACTAAAATAAATAATCTGAATTAAATAAGCTTTTAATAAGACAGTCGTGAATTCGTGTAGATTCGCCGAAGATGGAGTTTGCTTCCGACCTTTGTATTTTCTGTTATGTTTTCACTCGCGGTATAAGGTACAGATATTCTGCCCTTTTTCAGTAAGGGTGTTTTCTCTCCCTTCCTTCTGATTTAATCTTGTTCCATATTAGGATTCCCTATACCATTGCTATGTTCCCTTCTGTTTGTGAACCTTTCATGTGATCTCTTTGTTTTGTGAGCCTTCTATGATCTCTCTTATGTTCTGACCTGTTTTACTTCTGAGTTGATGTCATCTTTGCCTTGAACCTTTTTCATAATTCCCTTTTGTTACGACCTCTGATATAAAAATCTGTTATGTGAAAACCTTTTAATTATGACTTGGAAATGTTTTGAGAAAAATCATTTGTTTTAAAAAGGATGTTTATAGGTGTGATACAATACGATTTCTATATGAAATTCCAGTAACATTTATGAAAACTATCTTAAAAGACTGCCTTTATAAAACTACTTTGAAAGAGCATTTTATTGAAAACCATTATTAAAGGATTGCCTTAAATGAACTTTTGACAGAAACTTCTAAAATGAACTTTTGCTACGAACTTTTAATTCTGAACCATTTGATATAGTCCTTTTGAACTGAACTTAAACTTTGTTATAAAACTTAATCGGATAAACTTTGATTTGAACCTTTAACATTTATTTCTGAACTGGTTGACATGAACCTTTTGCCATGTACCCTTAAGATATGACTTTTTGATTATTTTGATAGTACATCTGACCTTTGACCTACAGTTTGATATCCGAGCCAATCACTAGGCATGAGGGTTTCATGTCCATGTCATTGATGCACCTTTGACATGACTCTAGGGCAGGAGAGTAATGACCTGTTCCGTCCCTTATTTATTATCTGCTATGGCCATTATGATTATGATTTGTCTGCAGGGGCGTATGGATGCATTCTAGATTTGATCTGTTTCTGTTATTGATTATTGTATATCTGGTGACTGATGGTGGGTGCAATACACGTCTTTCACATATCTGGGAGCTAGCTACTCCATTTGGTTACATTTGAGATGATATGATTTGTTTTGTTTCTGGGCTCGTGGTGGATTACTGTCCCGTTATCCTTACCTTATAATCTTTTTCTTTTCTTTTATTCTTATCCATTTATCATCCCTTGACTCTTATGATGACTGCATGACTTTTACATCTTTTACTTTTCACTTTTCTCTACTACTGCTTTGTTATCGTTATATCTGTTCACTGAGCTCTCGTAGCTCAGCCGCATTTCTTTTCCTGCGGCAGGTTTTAGTAGGAAGCTGGGAATGAGTGGAGAGTACCTTGGACTTAGAAGACTTGATAGCTATTCTGGATTTGAAATGACTAAAAGTTATTATTATTATTATGTTAGAATTAGAGTTATTGGAATTCTCATTTGTAACCTTGTAGTTTTCAGTATTTCATTTGTAACCTTTGAATTCTTGTATTACTTTAAATGTATGCTTTCTTTGATCTGATATGAAACCATTATTGTGATATCTTTACCCTTGTCGGGTTGGGGTGTTACAATTTATGGTATCAGAGAGACAGGCTGCGACTTGTAATACATTTACCCTTAACCTGTGAAATTTGGACCATTAGGTTTCCACTGTAGGTGCTCATAAGATAACCTGTAAGGAATTGCTTTAGGATTTCCCTATAGGAACTTTATGTTTTGACCGGTGAGGAATGGGTAGACTATAAGGCATTTGTTTAAGTAGCATTGCTTTCGCATTGCTTTGATTCGTGCCTTGCTTTTGGTTAAAGCTTGTTGAGATCACTTTTGGAAATTGAAAGCTTACGCTTTGCACCACCTAAGATTTGAAACCTAAATAAATCTTGAAAGCATTGAGAATTGCATAGTAATTGCCTGGCACTATTTGATCCTTGTCTTCAGATTCCGACTCCGACCATTGATCCTTTTGTTAATCATTTTGATGCCTCTTCGGGCATTACGAGAATCTCCATGACGATGACATACTTGATACATTCTATTATTGTCTCTTGCTTTTGATAAGCATCTATGAATCTTCCGACGCTATTTGATTTCGTCTTACCCATCCCTGTCCCTATAAGGAGCCCTGTGGTGTTTAACCATGAGTATAAAATGTTTCCCTCTCATTTTGAACGATAAGATTTGCCTTGTTGACCCGTCCTTCTTTAGATAGTCAACCTTGATTTTATTCTAATAAGGGATTGGTTGAGTGAACATTCTAAATATTGACAACTATCCTTTGGCGTTTGAAACAATTTTGAACTTCCTACCATAATTACCGATTGTTAAACTCCTTGCTATCACTATTACCCTGGAGACTCGTGTGTTACTTTCGTGGTTATGAAGTTTTCCCAGAAACCATTTCGTACACCAATGAATAAACCTTACCTTGAAAATTAATTGGCACACTGAGTTTTCCGAATATGATTCCGGGTTGAACCCCCAAGTTTTTCCACCGGAATAGGAAGTAGGATTTGACATGATACCGAAAGATTGTCTAGCCGCCAAGCGAAGATGTCTTTCGGATCATACCAGTTGATTTGAGCAACCAGGAAAGGCAGCAACCGAAGACCAGAAAGTGAGTTGCTTAAGTATATCTTCTGGGAGTGTTCCACTACCTGATTGTGATCTTTACTTCCGAACTGTTTGACAAACAGTTTGATACCTCTCCGACCATCCCAAAGGTCACTTAACCCAATGTGTTTGACATACCTTATTAATTCATTTCCAGTGCTGGATATAAATGTATCATCTGATACTACTCCGTCTTGCGAAATCCATTACTACTCCTATGAGGACTCTGGTGATTATTAACCATGGATATAAGATATTTATTCCTTCCCTTTGAATAATGAATCTTGCCGCCAACTAGCCTCCTTTGGAAGGATATGACGATAATTTTGTCTCGATATTAAATTGTCAACTGAGCATGATGATGCTGATAACTGATATTCCTTACGTCTCACTTTTGACAGTTATACGATGTTTGTATTACCGATGATTCACAACCTACCTGCCACTTATGCTAAATAGCTAAACAAAATTTCCATCACCTTGAACTGTTCATTTATCTATCTCAACACTATATTGAACCATGTACTCAACCTTGATGTATAAACTAACCATCTGTCTTGACGACCGTACTCATCCTACGAATCCGTTTACTTTTGATATAGTCGATTTTGAGGTCTTTAATTTATGGATTGGCTGGCCCTCATAAGCTGCCAGGGATTTCTGTACCTGATATGTGACTTCAGAAATCTATTTGCATCCTACTTTTGTTATGATAACCTTTTAACCGCTCGAATCTGTTAAGCTTAACGCTGCTATGGAAACATTTACCTTGATCTCATTTGATTGTCAAATTCTCCTGACACTTATTAGTGTCCACCCTTAGAAGCTTTGGCATCGGAAGTTTTGTTGTACAAATTTTTGGTGTAGTAGAATTGACTTTGAACCGACCTCAGTTGACGAACCATGATGCTATAGAAGTTGAGAGATTGAAGAAGCTGATGGAATGTGATTTTATTCACCTCAGTGTTTCCTTTTGAATACCCCTACTAGTTCATGAAGAAGAAAGAGAAAATTTTGCGTCAGCGTATCTATTATCGTAAACCTAACCATATCACTACCCGAAATCATTTTTCATTTCCGCGCGTCAATGATTGATTCGTCCTATCTTTGAAACTCCGTATCAGACGGCCTCATTTAATGTTTGAAGGACGGAAGAAGCAACAACAAGTACTTCCAAGAAGAGAGTTGACTAACTGAGAGTAACCTCCGTGAAGCATTACAATTTTATTTGAGAAGAGGAAGACAGGTGATGTGAAGTAGATATGAAGTTTTCCTGAAACGATTCATGAAGCTGTTTTCGTACTCGTTGTGACCATTATGAGTTTTAAATAATGCCAATTGTATTGGCTAATAGAATCATATTTTCATGAGTAGTTGGACAATTGTCATAGTATGACAGTATGCTTATGCTCTGAGACGAACGAGGAATACGTAGATCATCGTTGTATTAAGGAGAATGATCCTTTGTTCTGGAAGAATAGATTTGATTGGCGTTCAGAGGGTGTAGCAGACAACAGTACCACTTATCCGGTGATGATAGCAGTTGAGTTGGCAAATTGCGAACTGGGCTAGAAGACCTGTCAAAGGCATGCAGTCTTGCTTCTCTATTCATTTTAGTTGTACTAAGATGAATTGAGAGCAGGAGCAGACTTGCGAAGGGAAGATGCACAGTGACCATGTCAGAGATTCACGTTCCACACCACAGTGTCCAGAAGAAGTGCCGAAGCCTTGAGGGACCAGACTCAAGTTTGTAATTCCGTTCCACCCTATGATCATATGGACAGACGTAGACAGACTGCTTGGAGTTGGAAGAAGGTCTAAGATAATGTATTTGAATGGATGAAAATTCTGAAGTGGACGTTTGTGCTTAAAAGAGTTGATCCTGAAAAGGATGAAGCTATAGATGACGTAATTCATCTCCTCCTTACCTACTTAAATTTCCGTTACCTGATAATAAGATCCTTTGAATGACTTAGATTCCCTGCTAGTAATCCCGTTTGTGTAGATTTTGCGCATGTTGGATGATGGTTTGTTATGAGAATTTTGAAGTAACCACTGATATTGCCTGAGTTGATTCTAGTGAGTGATGAAGGATTGGCGCTATTAGCGACGTATTCAATTCTGATAGACATACTAGATCTTTTCCGCTAACCCTTTCGAGTAGTTCGTTCTTCTCTTAGTTAGGGTGTTTGATTTTAATGGCCTCTGAGGCTGTAAAAAGATTTGGTGGATTAAGATAGGATATTTTGTTCACGACCTGAGATAAAGTATGACCATCATGAGGGCATATTTATATGATGCCAGTATTATGACGTCTGGCCAACGTGATAATACTTACACCATATAACGTGTACTTTTTGTGGGCATAGGATATTTCGGGGAGTACCTAAGAAGTTTAGAAATTGATCTCCGTTGGTTTATCCGTGATTAGTGAGACTGTAGGTTCATTCTACCTATGCGTATACCCTACTTTCGTTCTTTAGACATCTGGATGAGTTTAAACTCCCGTTTTGCATTCTGTTGACCTCAGTTATAAATCTTGAACTCTTTGTAGAGCCTCTTCTGCTGATACAGTCAGTTTGATTTGAAATCTTGTTCGTCTTCCATATGAGCTTTCCAGGAGATTCACCTATCGTCCATTTTATGTTGCATGGACCTTTTGATCAGAATCAATCTAATTTGCCTCTTTCTGATAAATTTGAACCCATCTTGTTTTGATTTGAGTCATGAGAAAATATTTGGACTGAAGATCCGTTTTGGAAGAACCTCCCCGGGCGTGAGTATGTTGTGACGATCTTTTGCGATTTGCTACGACTTCGTCTAACTTTGCGACTTCAAATTTTGAGGACGAAAATTTTCTTTTAGAGGGGAAGAAGTTGTAATACCCGAAATTTCAACAATGCAAAATGACCAAAATACCCCTGTAACTTTAAAATTTAATTAAAAAGTACATAAAGCACCAAATAATTCCCAAACCTTTGGAAATGAGCAACATATGAAGTAAGATAATTTTTGTATGAACATTTTAATATTTTAATTTTCCTAAAAATACTTGTACATTATTATATGACAATTATGACCAAAATACTTATACACATGTATTTATTTAATTGTTACAATTGTTTAAAACTAAATAAATATAGATAAACATTGAAATAAATGAGGAAACAAGGCAAATCAGTAAATTGATTTTATCAATCAATCTTGGGCCGAGATTTATGCCATCCCTCCCCCATTTTACTCGGTTTCTCATTTGTTCCATTTTATTTCACACGCCAAACCCTAAATCGACACACAAAATTCACACACAATCCATACGAATTTCTGGAGGATTTTGGGTATTTTTCTGGTGTTCTTCTACATCCAAGGAAGCTAGGAAAAACAGCTTTGATGTCCTGGAGTCGTTCGTTTGATTTTGAGAAGTTTTCTTGTGTCGATTTGTTCTAGCCGACAAGAACAAAATTCATTCTTGTTCATCCTTGGTTCGAATCTTGCAAGAGGGTATCTATATCATCCCTTTTACTCATTTTCATTATGTTTAAACGTTTGAAACATTACCATGCATGCTTGATTAATTAAAGTAAATCTATATATCAAAAACGTAAAATAAACCCTAGATCTATCATGCGAATTTTTCAGATCATGTACATATTTTATTCTGACCTTATACATGTCATATAACACTAGAAAAATGATCTTTGTATTTTTCGAAGCCTAGATCTCTCTTGGTTAATTTATCTTGAAACCGGATTTAAAGGAAAAAGAAATAAAAACAAATTATAAATCGTATGAATTAAGGTTTTGAATCTTGATGATGTAATTGATATATTAAATGTATTTTAAGGTTATAATGATGATTGGTAATGATTGAAGAATTTAGGGTTAGGGTTTATATGGTTTAATATTCTACCGATTGGAAAATAAAAAGTGTAGGGTGTGTTTTGTAATTTTATAAACATGGGGGTTATTTTTGTAAAGTAGTTTGGACCAGGGGTATGTCGTAGAAAATATAAGATGAGGGTGCTATATGTAAAATTTGTAACTAAAAGGTTTAATTGGTAAATTATAATTCGATTTGTAAATTAATTAAATAGAGGGACTAAAAGTGTAAATTCTAGAAACTTAAGGTTATTCGGTGTAAATAATGAGATAAAGGGTGTAATGTGTAATTTTGAATATTTAAGGGCTTAATATGTAATTATTAATAATTTATGTTTCGAATTATAAGTTTTGTAAATTCAAGGGACTAATTTTGTAAATTATGAAACTTGAAGGGTAAATCGTACCATATGTTAAATTAAGAGGTATATTCTGAAATGTTGTAAAAGTAAGGGCTTGATGTGTAAATATAAATATGGTAAGGGTTAAATTGTGATTTATGTAAATATAGGGTTTAATTTGTAATTTAATTAACTAAAGGGGTATAAATTGTAAATTGTTAAACCTAAAGGGTTAAAAGTCTAATTCTGGATAACTCATGATTTAAAATGAGTAACTTGTGATATTTTCAGTTTAAACCTTTAACTTTGGTATATTTATATTTAAAACCCTAATTAAGGAAAGCCTGCTAAAAATAGAAAGTTACTAAATATGGAAAGTTGCTATTTTTGGAAAGTTACCTGAAAAGGAAAGTTACTAAAAATGGAAAGCCGACTAAAATAAGTAATCTGAATTAAATAAGCTTTTAATAAGACAGTCGTGAATTCGTGTAGATTCGCCGAAGATGGAGTTTGCTTCCGACCTTTGTATTTTCTGTTATGTTTTCACTCGCGGTATAAGGTACAGATATTCTGCCCTTTTTCAGTAAGGGTGTTTTCTCTCCCTTCCTTCTGATTTAATCTTGTTCCATATTAGGATTCCCTATACCATTGCTATGTTCCCTTCTGTTTGTGAACCTTTCATGTGATCTCTTTGTTTTGTGAGCCTTCTATGATCTCTCTTATGTTCTGAACCTGTTTTACTTCTGAGTTGATGTCCTCTTTTCCTTGAACCTTTTTCATAATTCCCCTTTTGTTACGACCTCTGATATAAAAATCTGTTATGTGAAAACCTTTTAATTATGACTTGGAAATGTTTTGAGAAAAATCATTTGTTTTAAAAAGGATGTTTATGGGTATGATACAATATGATTTCTATATGAAATTCCAGTAACGTTTATGAAAACTATCTTAAAAGACTGCCTTTATAAAACTACTTTGAAAGAGCATTTTATTGAAAACCATTATTAAAGGATTGCCTTAAATGAACTTTTGACAGAAACTTCTAAAATGAACTTTTGCTACGAACTTTTAATTCTGAACCATTTGATATAGTCCTTTTGAACTGAACTTAAACTTTGTTATAAAACTTAATAGGATAAACTTTGATTTGAACCTTTAACATTTATTTCTGAACTGGTTGACATGAACCTTTTGCCATGTACCCTTAAGATATGACTTTTTGATTATTTTGATAGTACATCTGACCTTTGACCTACAGTTTGATATCCGAGCCAATCACTAGGCATGAGGGTTTCATGTCCATGTCATTGATGCACCTTTGACATGACTCTAGGGCAGGAGAGTGATGACCTGTTCCGTCCCTTATTTATTATCTGCTATGGCCATTATGATTATGATTTGTCTGCAGGGGCGTATGGATGCATTCTAGATTTGATCTGTTTCTGTTGTTGATTATTGTATATCTGGTGACTGATGGTGGGTGCAATACATGTCTTTCACATATCTGGGAGCTAGCTACTCCATTAGGTTACATTTGAGATGATATGATTTGTTTTGTTTCTGGGCTCGTGGTGGATTACTGTCCCGTTATCCTTACCTTATAATCTTTTTCTTTTCTTTTATTCTTATCCATTTATCATCCCTTGACTCTTATGATGACTGCATGACTTTTACATCTTTTACTTTTCACTTTTCTCTACTACTGCTTTGTTATCGTTATAACTGTTCACTGAGCTCTCGTAGCTCAGCCGCATTTCTTTTTCTGCGGTAGGTTTTAGTAGGAAGCTGGGAATGAGTGGAGAGTACCTTGGACTTAGAAGACTTGATAGCTATTCTGGATTTGAAATGACTAAAAGTTATTATTATTATTATGTTAGAATTAGAGTTATTGGAATTCTCATTTGTAACCTTGTAGTTTTCAGTATTTCATTTGTAACCTTTGAATTCTTGTATTACTTTAAATGTATGCTTTCTTTGATCTGATATGAAACCATTATTGTGATATCTTTACCCTTGTCGGGTTGGGGTGTTACATCTTCCACATTCAGCTTTCCAGTATTGTTCTTATCTGTTTTGCTTAAAATTGCTGAGATATCTTCCTGTATTTTAATAAAATTCAAATATTAGAATTTGCATAACATAACTTTTTAAAACTCAAGTATAAACATACCATTACTCTATGTTGATTTATGGCAGCTGCAGCTTCTCAGCTGGTCATAGAGTAGAATACATGAGTTTTTTTTATATCCATATGGCAGCTGCAGCTTGTGACAACCTGAGAAGAACACATGAGTTTTTTTATATCCATACGGCAAAAATTGATCGTGTCAAACTGTCAACCTGAAAATGACCCCACCTCGTAAATACATACCCCCTGAACACTCAATTGATTCACTGAACTCACCCCCTTAACAGACCCCATACCCCCTGAACACACACTCTGAACACACCTACTGAACTACACACATGCGAACCTCAATATGTTGGCCAATAAGAGCTTTAGAGTGTCTCGATAGACCCAAACAGCTTAGGGTCATCAGGTTATGTAAGTTGTTTTGGACCATCTTATCTAAATAAAGCATAAGCCTTTTCAATATAAACTGTGCAAAGCAAAGCCAGATACTATCTCACGCATTATGTTTGACACAACATAATCAAATAAGCCAAAAACACTTGCAGAATCATGCCTTAAATATGTATCACACTAACAAAAAAACATGAGTTCGCTTACTTCTGAAGATCAATAAGTTATGATTGCTAATAGGTTGACATTCAAATAGGAAGGCTGGTCCAAACAGCTTATTAAAAAGCTTATATACTGATATCTAAAACTGCAATTTAATTCAGTGGCTAGTATTTCCTTACAGTTAAAATCCAGTTGAGTTTAGTAGACATTGAATATTCTTAAGTCTTACACAGTTGAGTTTAGTAGACATTGAATATTCTTAAGTCTTACCACACGGACTGGTTGATCGATAACATTTTTATACCCTCTTTTGAACCTATCATGCTTTCCCCCTGCAACAATTTTGGAACTATCAACACATCTTCACTTATTTATATGCATACTTTTGGATTATAAATATATGCACATGGTGCCATGAAGGATTTTTACTTACCTAGTTTTTCCCCATCCAAAGTAACACTGGTTTACAATTGTTGTTCCAGCCTGTTAGTAGGATAAAAGAAAAGTGTAAGTAGCTCAAATTCATGGAAAAAACAAAATCTAAAACATTCAAAGATACTGTTGGGAATTAAATATTCTGAAGTTTAAGTATCGGGAAAATCTCTCAAGTGATTAAATCTGGTAGCAGTAGAGTTAAGTCTGGTGAGTTCTAAAGTTAAGTCTGCTGGTTATCTGCTGGTTAAAGTCTGGTCGTTGAAGTTAAGTCTGGTGGTTAATTCAAGTGTTAATTCTGGTGACTATCAGAGATAATTCTGGTTGATGAAGATATTAAGTCTGGTTGACTAAAAGTCAATAATACGCGGTAGATAATATCTTACCCCATGTGCTCAGTCTTTATCTTATTCTCTTAGTTAACAAGTTGTGTACATAGATACATGTTGTATCTTATGTACTGACACACATAAGATAAGCTAGCAAGTTGTTTGACAAGACTTAACATTAATTCAAAGATCTTTCTTATGTTATAAAAGAAAGATCTTAGTCTAGAGATAAGTGTGTGTAAAATTTATAGTGCAAAATATATCTCTCAAGAACATAGAACAAAAACAATATCACAAGAAATAGAAACTTAAGATTCAAGGTTGTAACCCTAGTGATATCTCAAGATCACTCGTATTATTATCTCAATAATATTGAATCGTTTGGTGATAAGCTTTCATTGTTCATTGTTATATAACAAACACAACTGTTCCATTTCCATAATCATAATAACTTTCTAAGTGTGATTAAGTAGATTCCGCATACTTAATCATATTCACTCAATATATCATACACACAAAGTACAAAAGGTTTAACCACCTTAACCGTGTGTCGAATCCTAACAAGTGGTATCAGAGCAAGGCTGATATTATTGATTTAGAAGAAGAAGCTTTAGAAATGGATGTTCAGGATACTGCTACAAATGTTGCTGCAAAGTTGCCCATGATCAAACAAAATGAGTTTGAGCTATGGAGGTTGAGAATTGAGCAATATTTTATGGTTCAAGATTATGCTCTTTGGGATATCATTATGTATGGTGATTCTTTTTCACTAGGCTATTCAGATGTTATCATTGAAGGCAAAACAGTAAGACAAAGAAATACTGGACCAGTTTCAAATGAAGAAAGGATACAAAAGAGAAATGATCAAAAAGCAAGAAACTTGTTGCTTATGACCATTCCTGGTGAACAGATGCTATCCTTTAGCAAGTATCCAGATGCAAAAACTCTTTTTGAAGAGATTTGTGCATGGTTTGGTGGTAATGAAACCACCAAGAAAACACAAAAGACATTGCTGAAACAACAATTTGAAAATTTCAGTTCAAATAGCAATGAATCTCTTGATAAGTTGTTTTCTAGATTACACAAGCTTGTCAGTCAGCTAAGTGTATTAAGTGTTGAGATAGCAAAGGAAGATCTCAACATGAAATTTTTGAGAAGTCTACCTGATGAGTTCCATACTCATGTGGTTGTCTGGATGAACAAGCCAGATATTGAAACCATGAAACTCAATGATTTGTTCAATAACTTCAAAATTGTCGAACAAAGTCTAAAGAAGTCTGGAATCTATGGTACTAGTTCTGGGAATGTGGAACTCTTGTCATCTCCTAGTATTAGTAAATCAGAAGAGGTAGATGAAGATGAAAGTTTTTCTACTGCTATTTATGGTGGTCCTTCTACTAGTTCACAGAAGAATGTTGCTGGACTTGGAGATCCATCATTTTATGTATTCATGTCTAGTCAAACTAGTGGTTCTTCTCTAACTCATTAAGATCTTGATCAATTGGATGATAATGATTTGGAAGAGATGGACATCAAATGGCAGGTTGCTTTGCTTAGCATGAGGGCTAAGAAGTTCTGGCAGAGAACTGGTAAGCAGATTACCATTGATGGTAATGAAACTGCTGGGTTTGATTAGAAGAAAGTGGAGTGTTTCAACTGTCACAGGTTAGGACACTTTGCTAAAGAATGTAGAAACCCAAGGAAGCAGGATAATAGAAGCACATGGTATAGGCAAGAGAAGAAGAAGGAAGTCACAGTTGAAGAACCAAGGGCTATGCTAGCCATAGATGGGGTTAACTATGACTGGAGCTTCATGGCTGATGAAGAGGAAGCACCAACAAATGCTGCTCTTGTGGCCACTGAGACTGCTCTAATGGCCTTCTCTGATTCAGAGGTAAATTCCATAATCAAATGTTCTGAATCATGTTCTGCTCTTAAAGAAAATGAAGAACTTAAAAGAAAAGCTGATAATAGGCGAGAAGAACTAATTATTGCCTTAGCTAATTTAAGTAATCATAAAAGAGCTATAGGTGTGCTTGAAAAACAAATTGCACACTTTCAAGGTAATGAATCTAGGTTTACTGATGACTTAAATGCTCTAAAAAGAGGAATATCATTTAGAGATGAATTACTTACTAGTCAAAGTAAACAATTAGCTGAAGCCAATAATAAAACTGAAAATGTTAAGATAACTGTAGATGCTTTAGCTCATGCCTTAGAGGGAATGAATAAGATTTGGGAAGCTCAAGTAATCGATAAAGCTAAGTCTGGTTTAGGATACAAATCTGTTCCTCCACCATATAGAGGTGTTCCTTCACCTCCAGGTGTTGACCTAGCACACACAGGTTTTGCTGAGTTTCAAGAACCAATAATGGAATATGGTTCTAAATCTACAGAGGGTCCTAAGATAGAAAAAGTAAGTGAAAGTTTAGATAAAACTTTACTTTATCAGGACAAGGTGTCCTTTGTTAAGAAAGGAGATGCTATAGTTGTTGAGGATAGTACAACTGATAGTGATGAAGAAGAACAGGTTATGTCTAAACCTGAAGTGGTTAAGAAAGTAGGAACAAGTGTTCCTAAGATAGTCAAACACAATACTGATAAGCCTAAATCAAACATTAAACATGTTAGGCAACTAGTTAGATATTGTGAACAATACAGATCCACTAGCAAGCCCAGAGGTAACCAAAGAAATTGGAATAACCTCAAGTCTAACCAATTAGGTGATGACTTTGCTTTTTCAAACAAAGCTTGTTACACATGTGGTAGTTTTGACCATCTTGCAGCTTTCTGCAACCATTGGGTATCTGGGTATAAAAACAATAGAGTGAACCACAAAAGGCAAACACCTAAATCTCATTTTCACTCTGGTTCTAAGGTTAACAGAACTAAACCCACAACAGTCTCTGTTAAGTCTGGCTTCAATAAAGTTAATTCTGCTAGACCATATATGACTGTTTACCCAAAATCAATAGCTAAGGGTGCAAAGACATCTTTCAAACATGCACCAAAGTCCGTTCAAAGGCCCATTCAAACAAAAGCAGTGGTCCAAAAACAAGTTTGGAAACAAAAGGGGACAACTACAAAGCCAGCAGTTAATTCTGCTAAGCCAATAGTTAATTCTGGTAGGCAAGTAGTTAAGTCTGCTGCTTGGGCAAAGAGGGAAAATGCTGTTAAGGCCTCAACATGTTGGGTTTGGAATTCAACTAAATCCAATGTTGCATCAACTGTTCTAAAAAAATTAAATTACATTGATGCAAGAGGCAGATCCAAGTCAGTAATGGCTTGGGTCCCCAAAAGAAACTAATACTTCTCATTTATGTGCAGGAACATTCAATTGATCAACAAGAGGATCAAGGATACTCAGATAGTGGATGTTCAAGGCACATGACAGGCAACAAGTCTTATCTCTCAAATTTTCAATCAATAGATGGAGGCTATGTTACCTTTGGAGAAGGTCTTGGTGGCAAAATTTCCGGTAAAGGTACCATTAAAACTGCAAATTTAGATTTTGAAGATGTGTACTATGTACAAGAGCTAAATTATAATCTTTTTAGTGTCTCACAAATGTGAGACAAAAAGAACAAAGTTCTTTTCTGTGAGACTGAATGTCTTGTACTTTCTCTTGATTTTAAGATGCCTGATGAAAGTCAAGTACTTCTTAAAATTCCTAGAAAGGGCAATATGTACAGTGTTGATATGAAGAACATTGTTCCTAAAAGGGATTTAACTTGTCTTGTTGCAAAGGCCACATTGGATGAATCAATGAAATGGCATAGAAGGCTTGGTCATATTAACTTCAAAACCATAAATAAAATTGTTAAGAATGGTTTGGTAAGAGGTTTACCTCACAAAAGATTTGAAAATGATCAAACATGCATTGCTTGTCTTAAAGGCAAACAACACAAAGCCACTTGTAAGCCCAAGATTTTTAACTCTTTCAATCAATCATTGTCTATGCTTCATATGGACTTATTTGGACCTGTTTCAGTAAGTAGTATAATGCATAAGAGATATTGTCTTGTTATAATTGATGACTATACCAGATTTACATGGGTTTTCTTTCTATCCACTAAGGATGAGACTACAAGCATCCTTAAGACATTCATTACACAGATAGAAAACCAAGTAGACAAGAAAGTGAAAGTCATTAGATGTGATAATGGGACAGAGTTTAAGAATAGAGTTATGGATGATTTCTGCAAACAAAAAGGTATTAGGAGAGAATTTAGTGTTGCTAGAACACCACAACAGAATGGTGTTGTTGAGAGGAAGAATAGAACACTAATTGAAGCTGCTAGAACTATGTTAGCTGATTCTAAGCTACCTATAACTTTTTGGGCTGAAGCAGTCAACACTGCTTGCTATGTCCAAAATAGAGTTTTAGTTATTCAGCCTCACAATAAGACATCATATGAACTTTTTAGAGGTAGAACTCCTGCAATAGGATTTCTTAGACCTTTTGGATGTCATGTGATAATTCTCAATACCTTAGACCATTTAGGAAAATTCGATGGTAAAGCAGATGAAGGTTTCTTTGTTGGATATTCTCTTAATAGCAAAGTATTTAGAGTATACAACACAAGAACTATGATTGTAGAAGAAAATCTACATGTGGAGTTTTTAGAGGATAAATCCAATGTAGAAGTTCAAGGACCAAAATGGCTATTTGATCTTGAAATTCTAACCAAATCAATGAATTATGTGCCTGTTGTTGCAAAAACTAATGAATTTTTAGGTTCACAAGCAACAGATGAGGCAAGGTTAGAAAAGGAGACAAACCAAGATCATGTTTGGATGCCAATATGGTCAAGTACAAGTGTGGAATCAACTTCAACAACTGATGAATCTTCTTCTGGCAAAGCTAAAGAAGGTGTTGAAGATGAAAGGAAAGAAGATGGAACTCAGGAACAACAAATTGTTTCTGCTGGTGTTTCTGCTGCTAGGCTTACTGATTCTGCTGTTAGGCCAAATGATTCTGCTGCTGGCCCTTCAGAAACCAAAGAAGCAGAATTCTCAGACAGTGAGGGGGATTTCAATAATCTTCCATCAAATTATCAAGTTTCTTCTACTCCACAAACAAGAATTCACAAAGTCCACTCCCTGGATAATGTGATTGGAGATGTACAATCAGGTGTGAAGACAAGACAACAACTGATGTCTTCAGACCAACAAGGGCTTCTTGATGCCCTTTATGCTTCAAAATAGCATGAGTTTTCAAACTCTAGCTTGTTTGTATGTTTTCTCTCACAAGCTGAACCAAAGAACATTCTGAAAGCCTTAGATGATTCAAGCTGGGTAGAAGCTATGCAAGAGGAGCTTCTTCAGTTCAAGATTCAGAAAGTTTGGGTGCTAGTTGATTTACCTAAGGATGCAAAGGTAATTGGCACTAGATGGGTTTTCAAGAATAAAAGGGATGAAAGGGGTATAGTGATTAGGAATAAGGCTAGATTAGTAGCCCAAGGGTACACACAACAAGAAGGTATAGACTATGATGAAGTTTTTGCTCCAGTAGCAAGACTTGAGGCAATTAGGCTTTTCTTAGCTTATGGTTCATTTTTAGGCTTCACAATTTACCAAATGGATGTCAAGAGTGCATTTCTTTATGGCACAATTGAAGAAGAGGTGTATGTCTCACAACCTCCAGGGTTCATTGATCATGACCATCTAGACAAAGTGTACAGAGTTGTAAAAGCTCTTTATGGCCTTCATCAGGCACCTAGAGCTTGGTATGAAACACTGGCTTCCTATTTAAAAGAGAATGGATTTCAAAGAGGAAAGATTGATCAGACACTTTTCATCAAACAGCACAAGAAGGATCTTCTGTTAGTGCAGGTGTATGTGGATGACATTATCTTTGGATCTACAAGGAAGGAGATGTGTTTGGAGTTTGAGAAGCTTATGCATGATAAGTTTCAGATGAGTTCCATGGGGGAACTTACATTCTTTTTGGGTTTGCAAGTTAAACAGTCATATGAAGGCATATTTAGATGGAGAAAATGTGGATGTACACACATACAGATCTATGATAGGATCTTTGATGTATCTCACATCATCAAGACCTGACATCATGTTCTCTGTTTGTGCTTGTGCAAGATTTCAAGTAACTCCAAAGGTTTCTCATTTAACAGCAGTCAAGAGGATTTTTAGATATCTCAAGGGTCAACCTAGGTTGGGTCTATGGTATTCAAGGGAATCACCTTTTGATTTGGTAGCATTTTCGGATAGTGATTATGCTGGTGCTAGCTTGGACAGAAAGTCAACAACTGGAGGATGTCAATTCCTTGGGTGTAGACTTATCTCATGGCAGTGTAAGAAGCAAACAACTGTGGCTACTTCAACAACTGAAGCTGGATATGTAGCTGCTGCAAGTTGCTGTGCTCAAGTCTTGTGGCTTCAAAACCAACTTCTTGACTATGGCTACAATTTTATGAACACTGTTATTCATATTGATAATAGTAGTACAATTTGCATTATTAAAAATCCATTACAACATTCTAAAACAAAACACATTGAAATTAGACATCATTTTATTAGAGATTGCAATGAGAAAAAGTTAATTCAAGTAATGAAAATTGCTTCAGAACATAATTTTACAGATCTACTAACAAAAGCTTTTGATGTTGGAAGGTTTCAATACTTGGTAGCAAGTATTGGAATGCTTAATACTTAAATTTTTCAATCTATGTGTTTTTATATATACCAGTGTGGTTAATTCTGGTGATTACTTAGTTAATTCTGGTGGTTACTCAATTAAGTCTGGTAGTTAAATTTTTGTCTGTACTGTTGTTTTTGTAAATTTGTACTAGCTATTACTTTAAGATTGTGTTATTTCATACAGTTAGTCATATGTTTATTCTAATATAAGACAAGTACCTTGTACATTGTTCTTTTTGGTTTTAGACTAACAATTTCAGGTATGAACATGTGAACACAAAGGATGTTTCAAGTGAAATGGAAGCAGCAGAATGATAATATTAGTTGCTTACATAACAGGTTTATGATGGACTGAGTTTGGGAATTCTTAACAAAGGTTTATACCTAAGTTCATTAATTCTTTAAATCTACTTTCTTGAAACCTGGTTATCATATTTCACATTGAATTGATGACTTAGTTGATCAGACAGTAACTGATTCAACTCACTTTCTATCATTTTATACTTTTAAGTATAATGAGCAAGTCTAAGGAGATCTGATAGAAAGAACAGCTAGTAAAAGTGAATCTAACACTTGTGTTAGAGGCAAAAATTGCTATGAGCTGGAAACCCTGTTAAGAAAGCCTTTTGAATAGGTTTATCTTTCCACAGGCAGTTATTTATAACTGAAAACATTGGTTCTCACACAACCAGAGGTTGCTGTAAACCGAAATCTTGATTAAGTGTCTGTTATACACTTAATCCCTTCAAAATGGTTGAAAGCAGTATGATTTTTCATAATAAAATCATATGCATACTGCTCAAAGTCAAAAAATTTCTTAAAAGGCTTTTTGAAATAAAAATATCTCAGAAAACCATCAACTGGTGGATTATGAGTTATTGCCCCATGAGTTACCTCTCATAGGAGTTAACACACCTAGAAGTGATGAGGGCAGCAAATTAAACTCTTAAGGAATTGATGGCTACATGTACAACATTGTCTAATAACAAGTTCTAATTGATAGCTCAGATGATGGGGAGAGATACATTGTGAGAGATCTTCCAAACAGGGGAGGATAAAATGTTATTTGCATCTCAGGGGAGGAAACATCTCAGGGGAGGACATAAAGTTGGAAGATTAACCAGTGAAAGGGAGGAAAAGACAAGAGCATACAAGATGATGAGGAAGTTGAAAATGACAAGAATAGAGCTGATTCTGGAGTATTATATATATTCAGAAGGGATGAAGCATTCCAAAGGAGAAAGTTCTATCTAGGTCAAATGAAGAAAGCTTTCAGTTTCAATTTCAGTTCACTACGTTTGTTCATCACTTGCAAAGGCATGCTGATAGATGATTTCACTTGTTGAAACAATCATCCAAGATACACAGCACCATTGCCTCTTATAATTCCTCCATCCAAGAAATTGCACCATCCTTTAGGTCAATGTTTGAAGTCTAAAGATGTGTGTATTGATATTGTTGAAGTTAAAGATCAGAAAGCAGATAAGTTACTGAGATAGATTTTAATCTTTCAGAATAGAAGAAAGTTCAGTCCAAGTGACTGACTATGAAGTGTTTGAAAGATCTTCACAATCCATAATTTAATTCAGAAACATGTTGAAATGGATTCACATGTTTAGGGGAGGATTGTTGGGAATTAAATATTCTGAAGTTTAAGTATCGGGAAAATCTCTCAAGTGATTAAATCTGGTAGCAGTAGAGTTAAGTCTGGTGAGTTCCAAAGTTAAGTCTGCTGGTTATCTGCTGGTTAAAGTCTGGTCGTTGAAGTTAAGTCTGGTGGTTAAGTCAAGTGTTAATTCTGGTGACTATCAGAGATAATTCTGGTTGATGAAGATATTAAGTCTGGTTGACTAAAAGTCAATAATACACGGTAGATAATATCTTACCCCATGTGCTCAGTCTTTATCTTATTCTCTTAGTTAACAAGTTGTGTACACAGATACATGTTGTATCTTATGTACTGACACACATAAGATAAGCTAGCAAGTTGTTTGACAAGACTTAACATTAATGTAAAGATATTTCTTATGTTATAAAATAACGATCTTAGTCTAGAGATAAGTGTGTGTTAAATTTATAGTGCAAAATATATCTCTCAAGAACATAGAACAAAAACAATATCACAAGAAATAGAAACTTAAGATTCAAGGTTGTAACCCTAGTGATATCTCAAGATCACTCGTATTATTATCTTAATAATATTGAATCGTTTGGTGATAAGCTTTCATTGTTCATTGTTATATAACAAACACAACTGTTCCATTTCCAAAATCATAATAACCTTCTAAGTGTGATTAAGTAGATTCCGCATACTTAATCATATTCACTCAATATATCATACACACAAAGTACAAAAGGTTTAACCACCTTAACCGTGTGTCGAATCCTAACAGATACTTACTTCCTCTAAAATGGTAGCAGACAACTAAGCAATTATACGGTTCCGATTAAAATGATGACCAGTGGAATCCACAACAGCAGAATCCAAACACCATTATTGATTATCATCTGCAATTCGTCATAATTATTTTTAATCATCATATCTTCAGTGTAACTTAATGACGATATAGGTATTAAAAGGACATAAAATTTACCTCTTCTATAATCACATACTTTTCTTCGTCCCTTTTTTTTTTCACCATAGTCATTATCGCCATCTTTCTCAAGAACCACGACCTCTTTATTCGGCGACTGATCAACAACCCCTTTTCTCTGAAAGCAACAAATTTAATATGTAAAAGTATCATGAAATCCGATGATAAACCCAATCTAATTAATTAAAAATTTTAAAAAAGTAAAGCATAAAAAGGACCTTATGTTCGAAGAAGTGCGCCGGCTGATTAGGGACTGGTGGCGGTCGGCGGATATCCTAACTTCGACAACAACCATCATCGTAATAGATGTAGCTGTGTGTGTGTGGTTTTTTTTAAGATGAAGATTATGTGAGAGGAAGCGTAGAATATCCGTTTGTGTGTGGAAGAGTATAGAAGCTTTGGGAGGCGGTGGAAATGAGAGGTCTAATAAAAAGGGTAATGGCGTATTACGGTGTAATTAAGGTAAAAAGTACGTGAACAGTAAAAGGAGAGCCTTCTTTGAACCAATCACTATTGGACACAAAGGAAAACAATACTGTTAAAGTATTTTTTTTAATATTCATGGACCAATAGGGCTTCAGATTAAGCTTCTTAATTGTACTATAATTGTACCATTCAAAAACCGTGGTTAGTATATATTATAATGATTCATTTTATAATTTAAAAATAATTTAATGTTTGAATTTATATGTAACTACATTTAACAAAGTTTTGATTTTTATTAATGTATTTGGAATGAATTTTGATGAAGATAAAATCATGAACATAAAGAATCTAACTATATATAAAGAATGAGTTGTGTTACACCCCGTGCCCGCTTAGACCAAAAACTTAAAACTTTACACGCGGAAACATTTGACTTTTACGGACATACTGTCACTCTTTTGACAACTGACAAAAATACATACATATTCAGGACTTGAGACTATTTTTAAATGAAAGTACATTCAATTACCTTCAAAACGATGGGTGGCACGACCCGTGACGACTTACGGTTTAAAAGATATGATTTTTTGAAAATCGACTAAAACCGACAAAAATCTGAAAAAGTACCATACGGCTGTATGGGAAAATACCATACGGCCGTATGGTCATTCAAACAGATTCTGAGGAGACACCATACGGCTGTATGGAAAAACACCATACGGTCGTATGGCCATCTGACCCTTCTGTGATTCAGACCATACGGCTGTATGGAAATACCATACGGCCGTATGGCCATCTGACCTGCACTTCCAAAATACTTTTCATCCCGTTTTCGCTACAAACGACCCATACGACTTCCGTTTTACACCAAACTTTACCAAAAACATTAGATTAACATAACAAACATGTTTCAAGGGTACTTAACCCGTTTACAACCCAAAATGGGTACGTTTACGCTTAAACCAAACGCCCCTTTAACTTGAACCATAAACACATAAAACATGCTTAAACATACCAAATGACTACCAAATCGTTACACAACACTTGACATACAATTTGACACTTGTTTACTCATTTCAAAGCATTACTCGACTCACGGGGGTACAAACTCTACATATGAGCTCGGTATTCTACCTAAGCCCTTAGATACAAACTACCTCATATCTTGCATCTCCAAATCCTTAACCATTACATCCAAGCCATCCTTATAAACATGCCGACCTACAAAACGGTTAGACAACTAAACCGTAAGCACAAAGGCTTAGTAAGTAAAACGATCATAACATACATTACACTTCAAACAACACATATGCATCACATACATTAAACACTTACTCGGCGGCTCACATTCTAATCCTTTCTTAAACACTTGACATCAACTTACACTAACAACAATAATCATCACTTAGGTCACATTCATTATGGCACATAAGCACATCTCAAGTTCCTTATCACTAACCACAAAACATACATAACACATATACATTAGAAATCCATATAACCCATGCTACCATCATTTTACTTACCTCAATCCAAGCTACATAACATCAAGAACATCATCATCATTACAATCTTCCATCATCATCATCATCCTTTACAATTTATCAAAACCTAATAACATAATAATCAAATACATAAACAAGGGTTAACATAACCCATAAAACATGCTCATCTTTCATTCTACATCATCATATGATCACATTTTGATCATATGATGAAAACCCACTTAATCCATAATCTATAACTTCAATAACCTCAAAACATACATACTTACTTGTGGAGGATCATAGCTAGGAGAGTCCATAATCATGGAGCCTTCATCTTCTTCATCTTAAGTCATCAAGATAAACATTTCCCTCTCTTTTTATCTCTAAAGAACCGGCCTCCAAGACCTCTCTCAATAATGAGAGAAAAGTCTAGAAATAACTAGTTATAACTAGTTAGGTGATACTTTGGGCTATTGGCAAAAATGGCCCCTCAAGTCTCATTCCTCCTTATTTAGCCACAACTAGCTTATAACTCATTTAACATATGACAAGCTAGGTCCTTGGAGTTCATCCTCTTATTATTTGAGCCAAATAATACTTTCCGATAACTATACAATACATTCTTTGACCATCATTTGACTATCGGGTTTGACTAAAATGTTAAATTTGTTGACTGGCCAATCACATGAGGTCTTTATCCATTTTCATCTAGGGTGGGGTCCCAACACCCAGGGACGGGTCTAACAAGTTGCAAGTTGAGCATTTATTGAATGTGAGCATTAATGGTATAAGCTAAGCAACTCTATTATGATGATTAAGCTAATAAGCTTCGTTAATGTGGAGCTTCATTTGAAAGCTTTTAATAGCTTTTAAAAACCAAAAATTACTGTAATCAAAATGAAACACCAAATTTGGAATGTGTAAAGCATGAAGCATTAATGTAAACATGTGTAAATCCGAATTCAAGAACTCATATTATGTCATTGTGTACTAATTGCTACAGTTATAACACAAAAGAAGTTGAAGTGTTGTTGGAGTTACTAGAATACAAACAATTTCAAACTACCCATGAATAGATCCTGCACTTATCTCACATCTATAAATACCATATGCATTCCTTTGGCTTCCCACACCTGACAATTGATCTTGAAGGTCTGCAAAACTGAAAGTAAAAACGACATGTCAAACCAACCGACACTGAAGAAAACTCAGTTTTTCTTGCAAGACCTGGATGTGGATGTCGAGGGCTAACCCAATGTTTTCGCAGGGGAATATGACGTATTGCACAACGAAGTGCAATATATCAAGTAAAAACAACATGTCAAACCAGCCGACACTGAAGAAAATTCAGTTTCTCTTGCAAGACCTGGATGTGGATGTCGAGGGCTAACCCAATGTTTTCGCAGGGGAATATGACGCATTGCACAACGAAGTACAATATCAAATAATTTTGTTGATAGGTCAAAAGAAGGAATCACTTACTCCATCAAAGCCTTTACTGTCTAACCAAACATGTACTGATATTGAACAACCGTCTTTGAAAAGATTGTCAATCAGCCTATCAATCTCCGTCGAAACTTGCTGAGGAAGATTAAAAAAAAAAAAAAAAAAAAAAAAAAAAAAAAAGGTTAGAAAACAATTTAAGCATTCCAATCCAATAACAATATAAAAAAATTCAGGCAACGATTAATCCTGGAACCTATGTTGCCACCTCTATCTGTAGTGTCAAGTTTGATTGTCAAATTTTTAGATCATTAGATGACTTTGTTTTTACTAAATTTTTCACTAAAATGAACAAGTAAATGAAAAATTGGTTCTTTTGACATAGGAAGATAACGCTCCAGAAATAGTTGCTAAACTGTTTGTATCTGTGAACAGTTATGGTGCTTTTGCCCATTGCTTGCAACAAGTATCTTCTGTAGGACAAACTCGGGTATGTAATATTTATCGACCTTATTTTGTTCCCCTACTAGAAATTTGTTTGGGATAGATTTTCCTAATAGTTCCCTCTCATAAAATTTATGGAGAAACCACAAACATGATCATTTTAGATATGTTGTCGAAGATTCAGACACGGAGGCATCAGTAGATAAGGAACCAAAAGCATACAAGGATCGTGGGACTTCTGAACAGAAGAAAAAGAAAAGGTCAGGCCAATAAAAAAAGTTAGAAAACAATTTAAGCATTCAAATCCAATAACAACATAAAAAAAATTCAACCAATGATTAATCCTGGAACCTATGTTGCCACCTCTATCTGTAGTGTCAAGTTTGATTGTCAAATTTTTAGATCATTAAATGACTTTGTTTTTACTAAATTTTTCACTAAAATGAATAAGTAAATGAAAAATTGGTTCTTTTGACATAGGAAGATAACGCTCCAGAAGTAGCTGCTGCTAAACCGTTTGCATCTGTGAACAGTTATGGTGCTTTTGCCTATTGCTTGCAACAAGTATCTTCTGTAGGACAAACTCGGGTATGTAATATTTATTGACCTTATTTTGTTCCCCTACTAGAAAGTTGTTTGGGATAGATTTGCCTAATAGTTCCATCCCATAAAATTTATGGAGAAACCACTAACATGATCATTTTAGATATGTTGTCGATGATTCAGACACGGAGGCATCAGTAGATGAGGAACCAAAAGCTGACAAGGATTGTGGGAATTCTGACCAAAAGAAAAAGAAAAGGTCAGGCCAGAATATAAACTTCCCCACTAAATTATATTGTACCAAATAATAACAAGTATTGTTTGTGTCCAATGATTTTAGATACACTGTGGAAGAATCCGTCTCGGAATAGGTGATTATAGCTCAGAAACTTCCAAGGGCCAACCATGGTAAAGAACATGATGATTAAAGCGCTTCACAAATATGTATTTAGGAAGGAAAAAAAAAAAAAAAAAAAAAAAAGATGGAATCCTAAGTGTTGTTAGGATTTTGTAGCTTTATGCCTTACTCATCACATAAATCATGTTTGGTTATGTGTTTAACCAACACTATCAACTTTCACTTGCCTATAACTTTAACAAAATGATTTATGTTCTTCTTAAAAAGGACGTGAAATGATAACTTAGTCAACAAGTAGCCTTCATACTTTAAAACATAGTTTTGATTTAATAATTACCGTCAGCCATAAGATATATCATCACTAACGAATATTAATTTCATTTGAATACAACATTTAAATTCATCAGTTTAATCATTTGTAGATAATAATTACCATGTCATCCATTATTTCCTCATCGGTTTTGCAAGGGTTATGCGTATTTAGTTATTATATGCTTGGTTTTGATCGGGGGTACTCGACTGAATAAACGAAGTTTGTTTAAAGTATTACTCTATAAGTATAAACTAGGTTGTAAACCCGCGCGTTTTCGCGGGGTGTTTGTATACGTAAGGTAGCAAAAAAAAAAGAGGTCAAAAGTTACCATGTTGGGTTAGAGTGTTACCATGTCTTAGGAAATATATCCATGTTTAACAATTAATAACTAACATAAATCCGACATGATAGTAAGATGACATGATAGCAAAAGAAATTGTCGTACACCATATAGCGTTTGCATAGCGTCGTTGTTTTTTAGGTAATAAATCTAAAAAGTAAGATACCCTTTGTATTACAAATTGAAAATTATAACTTTGGTGAATATATATATATATATATATATATATATATATATATATATATATATATATATATATATATATATATATATATATATATATATATATATATATTAAAAGATTGGTGGGTATGCAGGGGTTTTTTTTCCTCTGATATTTCTAAAAGGTAGTTATACATTAGGGTTTCGTCAAAAAATCGTGTGCTTAAAATTGGGGGCAAATCATTGTGTGGATTTTCTTATTGGTTAACACGTATTTGTATTGCAGCTTACACTGTCTAATCTTTCAATCATGCCATCTCGATTTCCTATGTGCACTCTACGTTCTAAGAAGGCTGGAGGTTCTAAGTGCTTGCATGATAACTTGGGGGAGCTTCTTAAGCAAGAGTGGGAAGGTAATACTCATGCAGTGAGGTATTACAAAGACATGATTTCAATGATTGAAAATCGTATGGCTTCCAGGCTAAGGATTATGAAGGAGTTTGAGTGTTTTGGGGGAAGGGTTGTGTTTGTTCGTACTGTTGAAGGATTAAGGGTCGCAGAGGAAGAAGACATTGAGGAGATTCGGTATTTGAACCTGCTGGTAAGGGCTTGTGAGCGACATCGGGCTGCACAGACCAAGGTTATGATGTCACTTCTTAGGTAAACAGTTTGTAGTTAGGTATGTAGGATTTCAGTTAAGATGTAATGTTGTAGTAATTTGTGGATCAGTATGTTTGCAATGGTGTAGGTAAACTTTGTGTTAGTACTTTGTTGTGTTGCCTGTTGTGAATAGCGTTTGTGTATGTGTAGTTTGTGTTAAACTCCTAGGCTCTAGTGAAGGGATCAAAGCGTTTGGTAGTATGGTGTTGTGTCTGTTGTTTAGGTCTCTGTATTTTCTTCTATGGTCTAAGCCTGTGGACAAATTTTGTGTCGGCAGTCTATATGTCTCAGGTTTATGTATCAATCAACTGCTTATGGTTTTATGAATAAAAATAACTATTATTATGTATGTTAAGTTGTTTTGTTTAAATTAGAATGGTAGCCACATACCAAGGGTGTATCCAAATTTGAAAGGAAGATCAAAGTAATAAAAAAGTTTAGACTATTATGAAGATGAGTGTTCATGTTATGAGCTCGCCAACCCAGGGTAAGTGAAGTTACTCATTCCTTTGTAGCAGCTGTGGTTTTTTTCATTGTTTTATGTGTCATTTCTGTCTGCTGCAAATATGCAGGTTTTATGGGTTTTTCAAATAGTGGCTATATATGGATTTGTAATAGCAGAACACATAGGTAGACTGAGGCTTCTCTGTACATTTTAAAGGATTAAAATGTTAGCTATATATTGTAGTTATCATGGTTAACATGTCGGAATGTACCTGATAATTAGACTGTTTGTAGGCGTACACCAGTTACACTTTTGAAAGTTTTAAGGCTTTTTGAGAGTGAAAGTTTTATATCAACATTTGATATGTTATTATGCGATTTATGCTTTCAGCTTTGCACAGATATTGACTGTGATAATTTGATAGGATTTTTACACCTGAGGTTCTTGAAACAATGAAACTACTTATTTGCTTTGAAAGTGGGCCTGCAAGCAGGTGTGATAATTCTCTAAATAGCTTTGGTCTTGAAACTGATCATGTAGGATTAGTCGGTAACAGGTTGATAGGTCCCAAACAGGTCAAATAAAAGTCTTAGTATAACGGGTCCCAAACAGGTTGCGCTATTTTCGCTGGTGAAATTGTTAACTCTTGTGGTTATTGTTATGATATTTTTTTGTTGATGAAGATTCTGCCATTGTTGGTTGGAATTTATGTTGTTTGCTGTTTTAGTATTGTTTAATTTTTATTTGTATTTTTTTAAACTTTTTATTTGTATTTTTTTTATTTTTTATTTATTTTTTCTTTTTTATTTGTATTTTTTTAATGCAATGCTACTATTACATTTTGTTTGTTCCCTATTTTCTTGTGGCCATAAAAGAATGGCTGGAACAAAGGGTTGGTTCCATCTTGTTTGGTTTTTTTGTTAGGATATATTCAAGGTGAATGGCTGCAACACCAAATCTTGATGAACTAAAACAGGCCTGTGGTTCTAATCGGCTTCTTCATTGTTTCAGATTTCTTTTTGTGCAAGAATGGATAGAAAATGAGGGTCTTATTACGTATCTTGGACAGAAATGTGCTGATCTCCAAGCAAATATCGAGAGGAGGGATCAGTTGATTCAAGAGGCACAATCTTTTGGTCTTTTTCATGATGTGGCTACTGATGGGTTAGAATGCATGGTTGAGACGCAACAGAGAGAGCAAGAGATTTTAGCTGGGTTGAGTGTTGTTTTGGATTTAGCTCGTGAAGGCAGGCTTGAAAAGCAGCGTCATGTCGGTTTGATGGACCTGAAGGATTAGGCTGATTTGGTTTGGTTGTTGATGGTGCTAAGTGTGTTAGTAGCAAGGTTTTTTTAAATTTTAAGTTTTTTGTATTGCTATGTTTTTTTAGTTAATGATGATGATCGTGTTCATCTTGATGTGGTCTTTGTAAACCATTGGTTATTATCAATAAAACCTTGTCGTAGTTAGTGTTATTGGTTTTATGATGATCGTTACTGAATTTGTTTTTGGTGTGTTTATGGTTATTTGAGGCTCATATTAACATACTAATTTTATAAAATTTTATAAGTAAGTCTTTTGTCATTCCTTTGAATGTTAACTATGCATCAAATTTTAAAGTATCCATTCTCTGACACTCTGACTATTGTAACTCTACATATAAACAAAGGTTTATGAAAGATTATACTAACAATCAAAAAGTAGTAGTTGTTAGGATTTATAAAAGTGATGGTCATTTACGTTTTATATTTTGTAAGGTGTCGTTGTATTTAATTAAGTAAAAGTAGTCTATGGGCTTGGACCTAAACTAATAGACTAAATATTGTGTATCAAAGAGTCCATGTAAAAGCCCATCACAAGCCCAAGCCCATCCATATCAAAAAACTATAAATAGAACCTCCCACCCTCATTTGGGAGGTTGGTGTTCTAAGGGTGCTTGAGGCTACTGTAATAGAGTGTGTGCTTATTGAATGAAATACTTTTTCTCTCTACTCTCTCTCTAGATCTATCTTATGTGCTTTATTGTTGATTAGTGTGTGTGATAAGGATTGATCATAGGTCCTACAAGTGGTATCAAGAGCCAAACATTGATCTAGGATTATATACGGTTAATTCTCACGTTACTGTTTCATCTATTTTGTTTTGTCACGTTAAAGTTACATTTGTTGTGTTTTCATTTGTTAAGTTTCATTTGTTAAGTTTGTCACGTTACTGTTTCTTCTGCCAACTTTCATCGAAGCAATAAATATAGTCGAAGCAGCAACAATATAGTCGAACGAGCAACTTAGTGATCGAAGCAACACTCATTTGATCGAAGCATCACTCAGTTCATCGAACCAAATTTTGATCGAACGAGAACTTTCATCAAAACCACTCAAAGTGATTGAACCAACTTCAAGTGATCGAACAACCTTCATCGAACAAACTTTCAGCAACAAAGTAGTCGAGCTAGACTCTTTGTGATCGAACGACTCACTTGATCGAACGAACTTGTTCATCGAAGCAACTCATTTTCATCGAACGAGAAATTCATCGAACAACAATCATCAAACGAGCTTTCATCGAACGGAACAAGAGTAGTCGAGCTAGACTTTCTCTTTCAACTGATCGAACGAGACTAGTCGAACCACTAGTCGAACCAACCAACTTTGATCGAACCAACACCTTGATCGAACGAGGTGATCGAACGAGTCATTTGATCGAACGACAAACTTTGTAGTCGAACCATCACCTTGATCGAACGAGAAGGATAGTCGAACGAGAAGGATAGTCGAACGACCAGATTGTTAGTCGAACGAGTTAAGTAGTCGAACGAACTTGAACTTGATCGAAGCATCTATTTAGTCGAACCATCTCACTTCATCGAAGCAACCATACTTTAGTCGAACCACACTTTAGTCGAACAAATCATAGCTAGTCAAACCAAGTAACTAATCGAACCACTTTCTAGTCGAACTAGTTGTTGATCGAACCAAAGCAATCTAGTCGAACCAAGGTGGTCTAGTCGAACTGAAACCTAGTCGAACGAACTATTTGATCGAACCAAAGTTTTCTAGTCGAACGAGCTGATTAGTCGATCGAGAAGATAGTCGAACAAGGATCTAGTCGAACAAACTTTAGTCGAACCAGAAACTGTTCCATAGTTGAGTTCTTTCATTGTTAAGTTTGTGTTTTTCTTCTAATATTGAAGATTGCGTCTTGTCTCTTTTATAGTATTGAGCTTTATATTGAAAGTATTATATTGAGTTTGCATGTGTTGTGTTTGACGTGTGTAATTACTTAACTATAATACAATAGTTTGCATAAGACGTGTGGTGTGCAAAAGTGTTTGCATGAGACGTGTGGGTTGCCTTTGAAGTTTGCATGTGAATTTTGACGTATTGTGCTTTCCTCCTATTAAAGTTATCAAAGTCGTGTGTATTATAACTTTTGCTTTTGACGTGTTTGGTTTTGTGTTTGCATGTGCATGAGACTTGGTGACTAATACTATATTAACTTTAAGTGTTTGTGACTTTGTGACTTTGTAACTTTGTGAGTAATCTTCAAGTTTGGGAATTATCAATTTTGTGGACTTACCAAGTTTCTCAAGGTTTATCAAGTTTCTCAACGACTATTCAAGGACAACGATAAAGGACTAAAACCAAACATAACTTGTGAACCGTAACCAACCCACTCCTAGATCTTTGCATTGATCCAACATCAACCTTATCACATACCGAAATTGAATGGAATCAAGTTCTCAAGCGGTAAAGATGCCTCAAATTGTGCCATACGCTATTCACTCAAAGGAAAATTGTCTAGCACACTTTAAATCAGTTAAGAGTCAATGTGAGGCAATCTCAGAAGCAAGGTTACCATTAGGGAATCCATATCCATTTCGTCGAGTTTTTGCAAAACTCTTCGGATCTGAAATGGATTATTCAACCTTTAGAAGGACACTCCTACATAACTTGTTTCACATAGAGAACCAAATTGAACAAGGAAGTGAATGCAAAGAAGCATATCAAGCGCTCAAGACGCAGTTTAAATGGTTTCTCGACTTAGATTTCAGAGCGATAAAAAGGTCTCCAGATTATGAATCAACAAGCCACATATGGAGTGAATGCATCATTCGATACAAGGAAGCTGAATTGTTCAGAAATCAATTGCTTAGTCAAATGAGCACACTGGAATTGGTGCTTACTTCAAGATCACTTCATCTGAGAGAAATGCTGGAAAAGAAGAAAATGGATGAACGGGAAAGAAATGAAATGGAGAAGCAGAAACGGGAAAGAGAGCAAACTGAAAGAGAGCGGCTACTAAAGGAAGCAGAGGGAAATGAGAAAGAGGCAGACAAAGAGGAACACACGGTCAACGCGGGAACTACAACAGATGCTAGCTTGGTTTTCACGGAAAGAGACACATCCTCAAAACAATATGTTGAAAGCAACACTCCAAGGAATGATTCGGATGCTAATGGTACACACAGAAATGAAGTTGTTTTGGATACTGAGGATGATCAGATCAGACCTGCACCTGACAAAGTGACATTGGCTACGGTACAACATTCAAACGATAATGATAATGTTGTTGTGTTCGATAATGTGTTTGCTCATGACAAGACACATCCTGCGCATCCTGAGTCCATAAGTGACACATATGTGGTTGAACGGTTTGATAGTAATATCACTCCCACAACTCCAGATATGGATCCTAATGGAGGAGAGCCTGCCCAGGATGGATCTTCTTATGAACAAGATCGTGCTTTCTTTACTTCATTAATCGAAAATTTCAAACATGAACTTGAAAAGTGCAAAGAGGACAATCGCAAAGCTAAGCAAGCGAATGTCTTATTGTCCAAAGAGCTTGAGGGATTTAAAGAAAAGGAAAAAGATTTTGAAAAAATAACAAAAGGCAAAGACATTGAAATCTCAAACCTTAAATCTCATGCTCGGAAATTTGAAATAAACGGAGATGTTGTCACACCTCTTTTAAAACAAAAGGAAGAACTTGAAGTTGGTTACAGAGAAGCCCTCTATCGTGAAAAACGTTCCATTCAAAAACTGGATGAACAAATGGTTCTTAACAACATAAAGGTTCAAGCGCTTTTAAAAGAGAACACTGATCTAAAAGATAAAAACTCAATGCTTCAGGAAACCACTTCAAATTTTAAGATTGTTAATACAAAACTTGAGAATGAAAATCAAGAGGTTTTAAAACGTGCAAACAATCTTGAAGAAAAACTTCGAAAAACAGACCAAAGTGTTCAAACTCTTCAAATGATGATTCCTAAAGCTGAGAAAGTCCATAAGGGAAAATCAGGAATTGGCTTTGAAAGTACCGATCATGTGGAACATAAATTTTTGCCGACTGATGCTCTGTTCATTTTAGAAGAGGATGAAAATTTGGAAAAGGAAAAACGCTTAAAAGTCAAACAAAGAAAAAGCCCACTCTCGTACCAAGGCTTTGTGTATGGTTGTATATAATTGTCAGAAATACCAAAAGCACATTTGAAAAGAAAAGACACAAATGTGAAAAGATTTTTCAAAGAAGCTCAACTTGCTACTTATGATGCTAATTTATGGCAAAATAAAGCAAGGAAACAGTTTTGTAATCTTAAAAATCACATTGAGCACACGTTAAAGGTCATTTGGTCGAAACAACAATACACCAATAGTGACTACAATCGTCTCATGTCATCAGATGCTTGGCTAAAAAGGGAAGTCTGTAAGTTTTTAAAAGATGAGATTGAACCTCTTGTGAAAAATATCAACTTAAGTTTTGAATACTTTGAAAAATTCCTTGTCACTGAAATGAGAGAAGATTTAAAGTACGTCCATTCACTTGAAGACGAATTTGATGAAAAATGCTTAAATCTTGATATCCAAAACGAATTTTTCATAAATCAAATTGAGTCGTTCAAGTCTGTGTCTGTCAGCAATGTGTATGAGAATGTGGATTTTGAACAAACATCTTCTTTGAAATATGAAAATCTTTGTCTGAAAACAAAAATCATGGAACTTTCAAAAGAAGCGGCTGAAGTCAAAGAAGAATTGTCAAAATGAACTGCTCAGTTTGAGAAAGATTTAACAAAACTTGAAGCACAAAGTATTTCTTTCCAACTCAAACTGCAGGAACAAAAAGCATCTTCTGAAAACTCTTTGACAACAGTGCTTAAAGAAAAGGAAAAGATTTGTGAAGCAAATTGTGATGATGCTAAAATCAAGTTTGATTTGGATGAACTTGATACAAAAAACATTGAATTGGAACATGTTGTGGCATCATTACAAAAAGAAAATGAGCATTTGAAACAGACTTACAAAAACCTATTTGATTCAATCAAACGTTCACGAGTTCAGACTCAAAATCAATCTCGAAACAAAATGAGACTGAAGCTTTGAAGTCTCAATTGTCTGAATTCGCTGATAAAAAGTTTGAAAAGGTTTTGCAAAAGATTGAATCAATGAAGATGAAAAAGGATGAGTCTCAAATCACGAAAGTTTCATTTCCAAATCCTCTGTTTGATTCTAAAACTCCAGATTTTGAAACAGAAAATCAAGTGCTTCAAACTAAAGTGATCGAGCTTGAAACGCTCTTAGCTCAACGAACAAACGATCTTGAGGATGCCAAAACTGATCTTTTCAACAAAACGAACAAATTCGAAACATATTTTGAAAGACTTGAAAAAGAAAATATTGTGTTCGAACGGAAACTGGCTGGTAAAACGGATGATTCAAAAGCTGAAAAAGATCATTTTCTAAAACAAATTGCTTCTTTGGAATCTCAATTGGCATCTCAAGATCATCTTCAAAAAGAATACAGTGATTTGAGAACTTCATACAATGCTTTAAGAGTGAAATTTGAGTCTCTTAACCAAACAAAAAGAAAAGCTTCTATTTCAAATCTGTCAACACCAGAAGTGAGTGTTTCAAAGAAGGTTTACACGGGTGAATCTTCAAAAACATTTTCGAAGAAGGTTTCCCAGTTTACAACCTATTCTTTGCAAAAAGGAAAGAAGTTTTCAAAGAAACCAACTTTTTCTGAAACACTTACTCCTAAAAAGCTTTCAAGGATAAATACTTCAAATGGAAAGAATCAAGCTTTTCAAACTCCACACTCTCGTTTTACACCAGTAAAGCAAGTGTGGAGACCAAAGCAAAGTCGTTCAAAATCTTTCAAATATTCAATATCAGAACTGCTTTCGCTGCAACATAAGAATGACTCTGCTTTGAAAATTCCAAATTCGGGAAGGTTTCCATTCATCTCAAAAACGAATTTTCAAAATGAAACACCGGGTTTCAAAAATGGATGGAAAACTTATTCTTCATGTTTTAAAACTCCAAGAGAGACACCGGGTTTCTCAAAAAACTTTCACAAGAAAAAGAGTTTTAAATCACCGTTGATTCCACGAGTGCTATTTTAAAATGAAACACCGGTTTTCAGTCCTCGTTGGAATTCAACTTCTTTGAAACGGATTGACACAGCTTACAAATGGATTTCAAAATATGGTAAACCCGTTGGCGCCGTGCTTAAATGGGTTCCCAAGGTTGTTGTCTAATCCTAAAAATCTTAATAGCTTTCGTGCATTTCAGTACGAAACCCGCGCTTAAACCCAATGGCTTCTGAACACATCAGTTCAGGACCCGTGCTTTCAAGAAAGAAAAGTGCTTAATCAAAAACTTTTCGAGCACTTATCCTAAAAAACTCAATGGCTTGTAAGTATTTCAGCTTACAACCCGTGCTTAACCATTATGGCTTATGTACACATAACAGTGCATAACCCGTTTTTCAAAGAAAGGACCCTGTTGTATGTTCTATTACAACAATCCTAACAAGAAAAGAAGTTTTCATGAAATCTTTATTCAAACTTCTTCATCTTAAGCAAAATTTTATTCAAAATATATCAAAAGGTTTTTCAAAACTTTTCAAAAAATTTTGCTTAAGATTTTCAAATCTTTACTCTCCATTCGCTCCAAAGTTTAAAAATATCAAAACCTGTGCAAGGTTTGAGGGGGAGTAACTCTAAAAACAATTTTGTTCCAAAACGGATTTGCATGACCGTTTCTCCCGATTAGCTTTCCAAAAAACAAAGATTTTAATCCAGAGGTATCAAAAATACCATCGAAATGCTATTTTTGAGGGGGAGAAATGTGATTAAAATGTGATCAAAATGTTCAAAGATCGTGGATTGAATCTCAAAAGAGCTCTACAAAAAGACTCAGTTTAAACCCTCGAATTGACGGAAAATTAAATGTCAGTAATCGAAAAGACTTGTCCGGGACGGGTAATAATTTCAAGCTGGTTATCCAGTGATGTAAACGTGTCTCGCAAAGGACTTGTCTGAGTAGAATGTACCAATTCGAGAGATGATCATTGAATATGACCGGGACGGGTAATAATTTCAAGCTAGTCTAACTAGTGATGTAAGCGTGTCTCGCGAAGGTCATGTTCTTTGAAAGTCGATCAATTCAAATGTGCGAACTTTACCCAACATGTGCAAATTTATATAAAAAATGCATGTGCACATGTGAAGGGGGAGTATTTCAGAAAATGCAAAACTCTAGAAGTGTTATCTAAATGTGTTTTTCTCATAAACACTTTGAGAGATTTTTCACAAAAGGTTTATGGCAAGTGATCGATAATCTAGGATAATCATGGAGTAATAAGGTGATTATAGTTAGGTTATGTCCTACGATCCGCCAGAGCCGGAGGGATCTACCCAAGGACAATTCCAATAGAATAGAATTAGAAGTCCTTAGGTAAGATTGAAAAAAGGAGTAAAATGAGAAAGGAGAAAGAAGGGGTTGAAGAATGAAAAAGAAAAGTTTAAGGTAAGGGTGAAAAGAAATAGCCCTCCATGAAAACTTAGGGCAGAAACCGGGTCAATACATCTGCTATCGGTATTCACTAAGGTGATACTGATATTGAAGACAAGACGTCATGGACCCAGTGACGCGCTGCACCACCCCTCCTAGCCACTCAGATATCTCTTCAAAGATATTTGTTTCATTTCTCACGGAGAACACTGCATAATCTATCGGCCTCTCACTCCGAGATGTGTTGATATTGAAAAAGGTGGCACTCTACTCCATGCCTCCGACTACTAAAACTAAAACGCATATTATAGAGTCTAGAGCCATGAGATTCATCAAAATATCTCGTTAGGAACACTTCCATATGAATACCCTTGTGTTCACCAAAAAGGACACAAGGTGTACAAGAGTCTTAATGAGATCCAAGGATCTTGCCAAGTTTAATCATGATGGTTACGTGCTTCAAACGGTCTACAGTCGTAGGGTGATCTCTAGCGACTCACTGAATCGTGGGTGCACTTCGGTGTGTCCGTGTAAGCCCTCTTGGGGGTATCCGGTTCAGAACGGCCTAGGGAAGGATTAGAGAAAGTCTTCACACTATGCTGTTGACAATCTCAAAGTCCCAACCTGTAAGCGCTGGATGATTATTACTAACGGTTTTATGCAGCTACCTATAAACATCCATTAACCATCACCACATACATCACTCATCTTCACCTTAGCATACTCATACTTATGAAGAACATCTCCAACAAAGCTCAAGTGTAAAAGTTCAAGACAAGAAGATCAATTTAAAGACAAAGTGAAAAGACAAAGTCAAGAAGCTAATCAAGATGTCGAGAACAAGTTCATATGATGAAAGATTATGGGGAGATTGTTAGCATAAGTATAATGTCCAAGATGTATGAGTATGTTGGAGGTCACGACGCATCATCACATGAAGATGTTGATCAAGGCAAGAACAACCTCAAAGTCGATTCTTTGAAGATCACATAGCATGAAGGAATGATGAAACAAAGACTGCTATACAACGACACTCAAAACTCAAAGACATTGAAGAAGAAAGACCATCTCACATGGAGCATCATTTGAATGACCATCCCTTAGGGGGAGATTGTTAGGATTTATAAAAGTGATGGTCATTTACGTTTTATATTTTGTAACGCGTCGTTGTATTTAATTAAGTAAAAGTAGTCTATGGGCTTGGACCTAAACTAATAGACTAAATATTGTGTATCAAAGAGTCCATGTAAAAGCCCATCACAAGCCCAAGCCCATCCATATCAAAAAACTATAAATAGAACCTCCCACCCTCATTTGGGATGTTGGTGTTCTAAGGGTGCTTGAGGCTACTGTAATAGAGTGTGTGCTTATTGAATGAAATACTTTTTCTCTCTACTCTCTCTCTAGATCTATCTTATGTGCTTTATTGTTGATTAGTGTGTGTGATAAGGATTGATCATAGGTCCTATAGTAGTAGAAGCAGTTCTGATTATATTAGATAACATAAGATATTTTTACAGACATAACTTGTTTCAGCAGCTGTGTCACAAATGCTTTACAAAGAAGTTGCATATGTTTTGACACATATTTGTGCAGTTGCAGATCTAGAGCACAAAGTTGTTCCACACCAGGAAGCTCACCACAAACAGTAGTCGTAAAAGCTGTTTTGATTATATTACATAAGATAAGATATTTTTACACACATAAGTTGTTTGTGCAGGGGCGGCAAAAATGTTTTACATAAAAGTACGTATGTTTTGACACATATTTGTGCAGTTGTAGACTTGGAGCACAAATATGTTAGAAAATATGTACCCTCGCAACCTGACATAAGGCTTACATGCATTTGTTGCATAAATGTTATACAAAAAATGAGACTTACAGCCAAATGTGCACCTGCTACACAAAGCATGTGTGCACAGTTAAGGTGTGTGTGCAGCTATAGTGTAAATGTCATACAAAAGATTAGTGGCTTGCCATACATAGATGTTTTGAGACATATTTGTGCAGGTGGCGCACAAATATGTTACAAAACATATTGTTGGTTAAGAACGGTAGTAAACCGTTTAAATATTTACAAAAGATTGGTGCGTGTGACTGGCATGACTACTTTAAGTTCACTTCGACTTCTTCTTTTGAAATTTATGGGTTTTGAATGTTCTTCTGTTGTTGCTGCATAAGTCAAAATAAGTAGCTTATCAGTCACTAATAAGATGTAATTTAGGCATACTAAAAGTAATAATCATGTCTTTTAATAAGCAAGAGATACAAAAGTTCCAGATGACACTTGAGTTAACCATTTTTTTAATGGTTCTATGATTTAAAAGAAACAGTTAACAGTCCATTATTTCTGGCAACTTTTAAAGGCTGCAACTTAATAATTTTTGGTTCTTTTGGATGCTAGTGTGGTTCAACAGAAATAAGTAACAGTATAATAGTTGTGGCCACTTTCAATGGCTATAATCGGTGTAAATAAGGTTCTTCTACATCTTTGGCAGAGATGGTGTATTCCAATTTTTTTTTTCAATGGTTGTATGATGCTAATAAGCCAAAGGAGATAAGGCAATAACAGTGCACCCTTGTGCATATATACAAAGATGTTGTACTAAAAGGTTCTTTTATGTTGTGGGACTTTGTGTATATAATTGTGACATTTGTGGTGAGGGTGAATGGCAGATGGCAAAAAACAGTAATATCCAATTATGGCTTGTGTAAAAAATTTAGGTACGTTGAAAATGAAACCAAAGGAAATATACAAAATAGTAGTGCATCTGTGTATTTTATTTTCATGCAAATAAGGCAATGGTTTATTCAGTATTAAATTATGCCTTATACATGTGGGTAGTTTGTTTTTATGTGTGCAAAAGATAATTATGTGAATTACTTTTTGGGTTTGGTTTCCCTATTTAAGACAGTTTTGGTCTACATTTATTTTCACAATTCATTTTTTAACTTGTCATAAAGAAGTAACAAAACACAGTGTCAAGGCGTCCTAAGTGTGATTAGCTTAGAGCCGAAGCTAATTCTAACAATTGGTTTGAGATGTTAGTTATGTATTGCCGTCAATCTGCAGGTGAAGACATTCAAATGACGCAATGATGAATGCGCTTTGTGGAAGACTGCTTGGTGTCATCCGTGAAAGGGTTAGTTTTATTCAAGAGCTAGAGACTGTTGGGAACACCTATTCCGTCCAGGAAAAAGATGACCAAAAGGTTATGCAGATGCGCATAATGACAGCTGAGCTGGAGCTAAATGCTCGTGATAAGGATCTGTTTATTTAGAAGCTTAAGGGCGTGATGGATTTTTAAGTGTGTGCCTACACTCGGAGGAAACTGTTGTTGGTTATGATGTGTGATTTATGTTGGTGTTTGCATTTGCAATTATGTATGTGTGTTTAATTTTATTATGAGTGCTGTTGTAATGTTTGTGTGAAGCCTATGTCAGTTGATTGTAAGATCTTTTATTCAATAAAACTGATCGTTTATGTTAAGTAAAATTGCGTAACTCACCTTTTTGCTTCTTTGGATGTGCTGGTTCATCTTGAAACAATGGTCTCTTCACTGTTTTCGGTCTGCTTTAACACGTTCATCTGTCTTTTCGTGTGGATCTTCTTGGTTTGTTAGTGCGAGAGGTGTTGGTGGTGTTCCTAGTTTTTATAAAAAAAATAGTTAATATTTGCATTTGTAGATGTTATCTTTAAATAAGAGAAATTGTTAAGTCAAATGTTGTTACCTGGGTTTGGTTCTATTGATGTGGTTGTTCCTTGTCCTCTGTTTATTTTGTTGAAAACCTGATCTAGAATAAAATCTGTTGTTCTGTCTGTTTGGTTGAAATGGATTTGGAAAATATTTTTTTGGCCTTTAATTGCAAAGATCTCGGATGGTATTCCTTGTCGGTCTACTGCTTTGTGCATTGCAATTAAATGTGAACATGAATACCCTGTCACATCATCTGCTGCAGGGGTAAAGAAAGTGATCGGAGCTGTTGCAGATGGGTCTGTGATGAAACCTTTGAAATTATACCTGCATATCATCAACCAAGTGAAAGGATCATTTAGATTTTTTTGTTTATTTAAATTTGTATAAAGCTGGGCTAGAATATCATGTACCTATAGCATGGTTTTTCTTGTTTTTCATGATCCAAACAACGGTAGATTCCATCTTGTTTTGCTTTTAAAGGGCATTCGTTGCAAGATATGTAAAACCAATCTCTTTTGATGTTGATGCTGGTTATTGTTGCTTTAGTAGTAAACTTTACTCCCTACCAATGTTTGTGCAAATGGTCAGCTATGGATAAAATTTTGCAGCAAAGTTTGTTGTGTGTTGTAGAAAATTTACCTTGTAGGCTTCTGGATTCTGTTCTAAAAGTGTTTTAAAAGGGAACCTGTTTCGGAACTTTTCTTTTTCAGCATCTTCATAGGGGGTTTTACAAATGCGCAGTGGTGGAGTCGCTTGGTTTCTCTCTCTGTATCTTTTTCATTTTGAAAAGTTAGAACGAATTTATTTTAGCAAACTCTTAAGTGAATATGAAGCGATTTTGAATTTTGGGTTCGAAGACTCTTACTGTGCTCTTGCTTGATCAGCTTCCGGTATCTTTGGGTTTAGGTAAAAGTGTGTTGCCGACGTCGCTGTCAATAGATAATCTACCATGGCAGTATTTCAAAATGCGTTAGTAATTTGGTGTTTATATAGAAATATCTGTTAGAGTATTAATGGAGTACCTCTAAATATTGTCACATGGCAAGAGCTTACTGCAATTATAACGGGCTGCTCCATTGTTTCAAGCCTGGCGTCCTCAAATTTTTCGGCCATGTCATCCCACATCGTGAACTCTATGACATTACCACTGTCAACATGAGCAAGTCATTAGAAAAATGAAAAAATGTGTTGAGTATTTATTTCTTAACAAAAGTTGTTTACTACAAGGTAACATACCTTAAATTTTCAATGTCCAGCTTTCTGTAGACAGTTTCATCTTGGTCGGCATTTTGTTTACGTTTTAGCTAGCCAATTGACCTTAGACAACCAGTGTAATCTGTAAGTAAATAAGTATCAGAATTTTTATATTTTGTTGGATCTAAAAAATTTAAGATTTAAAACATGACCTGTCAGCATTGGGTATTTCATTTTTCCTGTTGCATCTTCTTTCAGGACTCTGGATTGAAGTTGGTTGTACGAAACAAATCTAAAGTAGTGGTATGGGATGTCTAGTGCTGTTATAGTGTCAAACTTTGTGATTCTTCCAAATATGAGGCATGTTCTGTTGTTAATTGTTCGTTGGTAAGGGTTGGTGGGCTCACACATGAAATCTGAAATCCTGTAGATGGATCCAACTTTGATTTTTGGGTCAAAGTAGTCGATCTCTTTCACATTCATGTTGGCTTGTATAGCGTTGCCCTATTGATGTTAATTTGTTGTTATACAAATTTAAGTAGTTAACATGAGTTTTCACATACCTCTCGGTCTATTAATATGCAGCAAAATGCAGTTTCATTTTTTTTAGAGAATCCACTTTCACCTTTCTTTGAGTAGCTTACTGAAATCCATTTTCTGTATACTCTAACTTCAAGCACTTTGTCATAAGAGGTCGGTTGTAACTCATCAATTGTTGCAATCTGCGTTGCATTGCTACTTTCAACCATTCTATCTTGAGATGGATGTTCTACCTCAGCAAGTGTAGCATTCCTACTTTCAATCATTTTGTCTTCAGATGGATGTTGTACCTCAGCAACTGTAGCCTCCTCCATTTCACTGTTAAGCCATAATAAATATGAGTGAGTTATAAGAAAAAATTGGTAAGTGAAGATGATGTAGACACAAAGCATTTAAGTAATAATAGGATGGCAGATGTTAAATAGGATGTCTGTCTACAAAATGTACCTGCATGTCATCATTTTTATGATAGTTTTATGAAAGAAAAAGATGGTGATATGCAGTTGTCATGGCATATTCAAGAATGCTGAGGATCAAAAGTGTTTGCATTTTTGTTTTCTAAAATGATAATAACATGCAATTGGCTATTTATCGTAAAAAGGGTTGGGATGTGAAAAGAAATGGCAAAAGTTAGATGCTAAATACCTGTTAATGATAAAAAAAGATATATAAAAAAAGGTTAAAAAAGTGAAAACCCCAAAAGCAAAATAAACTAAAGTTAAAAAAAAAAAAAAAAAAAAAAAAAAAAAAAAGGCAAATATTAAAGGATGTAGTTGCATTGTGAAAAAGAATGTGCATCCTTTATTTTTGTTAAAAAGTCTTTGTAAACTATATTTTTGGTCTCATTTGGCCTCCGATTCTCTTGTTGTTTCATGAGAACTTTTAACCCGTGAGGAGATGTAGCCCTAGAAAGAGTGACATACAACTGGCCATGGCCAAAAACTGGTTCTGGAAGGTAAACACCAATTTTGTTGAGAGATTTCCCTTGGCTTTTGTTGATTGTCATGGCATAACAAAGTTTAATTGGAAATTGGTTGCGTTTGAAAAGGAATGGAAGATTTGGATCTTTATGGATTAAAGGTATTCTGTGTATGAAAACTTTTTCGCCGACTCTTGTCCCCATGATGATTTGCACTTCAATAAGTTTTGACATCAGTTGTGTCACTATCATGCGTGTCCCGTTACCTAAACCACCTGTCAGGCTAACATTTCTTAGAAGCATTACCGGTGCTCCAAGTTTAAGTTGAAGCTGATGTGGTGGAAAGCCTGGTAGCTTAAACGTGTTTAGATATTCAGCAGGATACAACATCTCTCTTTCAGCGCCACTATTATTAACTGGGACAACTATATCATGGCTTGCATAAGTTTTAATTTCACCTTCAACCATTGACAGAACTTGTGTATTAATAATGTCCGCAGTTTCATTCTTTGGACAGACAATTGCTTTTTGTTGCAGGGTGATTGCCGAAGGCGTTTGGAGTGTGCTTTGGTCATAGATGAAATCTATGAGGTTGAAGAGACCTTGTGTGTCATCTTGTATGCAGTATCTATCTGGAATTTCAACCCATGCTGTATTTCTACTAGAAATTAGACCAATAACTATATCTACATCAATCCATATCCATGAAAATGGAAATTTTAATTTAATAATAATTAAGAACTATTATAAAAAAGTAGATTTCCCTCTTTTTTCCTGACCGGGTGTCAATAAAGTTATGAAAGATTTTGATTTATTTATCTCTTATTTTATATATAATGGATTTACCTGGACTAATACGTGATTTTCTTTTAGTCTTTCTGGGATTGGGTCTTATATTAGGGGGTCTGGGAGTAGTATTACTTCCCAATCCCATTTATTCTGCCTTTTCATTGGGATTTGTTTTTGTTTGTATATCTTTATTCTATATTCTATCAAACTCGCATTTTGTAGCTGCCGCGCAACTCCTTATTTACGTAGGAGTTTTCTTGGTCGGGTTCACCGATTTTCCCATCACCAATATCAGAAGCCATGCCGTGAAGGAATGTGCCAAGCTCTGTTCTTCTAAGTTAAGGCCTGATCGAAATAGCCTCATGTTTTCTTTGTGTGTCATTAGCCTAAAACGTGGCTAGAGGTGGGATCTTGCAATAGATGATGCTATTATTTCCATTTTTGGAGCACCTTTTTTTCACGGGTATTGTTTGCCGAAAATCTCCGACTAAAATGACTGTTTTACCACCAAAGAGAACATCGGGTGCATCTAGTATGTCTCTAAGAGTTCTGTCTAATGTCTCAAAGCATCGCCGATCATTTATAGGCGCTTCATCCCAAATAATTAGATCTGTTTCTGCTAACAGCTTTCCTATATGAGTATTTTTTTTAACTCCGCAGAGCGACTCATTTGAGAGTTCAAGTGGCAATTTAAATCTTGAATGTGCAGTTTGGCCTGATGGAAGAAGGAGGGAAGCAATGCCGGAAGAAGCAACCGCGAGCAAGATCTTACCTTCGGACTGTAGAGTGCTATAATACTGCATAGTAAAGAATAGAGAACTAAAAATTTGGACAATATGTTGATACATTACACGGTCCACCTATTGAGGCCATAAATTTTAATGAAAGTTAAACTGTAAAAACTTTTGTAGCAAAGCATAGGCATACCTCCTGTGATATATCCAAATGTTTGCCTCTGTTTGAGAAACCTGATAAAGGCTTTAATCTTTTGCTCAAAACCTCAACATATTATATATGCTCTGTCTGCTGCGTTCAAATGAGGAAACGCTGCCATGTATCGTTGGATTTCAGTCCAATTGACATTACATGTGAACGTTATGAAGAATTGTGGGTTACCAAGCACACGACAAATTGCTAGCGCATCCAAGTAGTGGCTATACATATATCTAGGACCTCCAGTAAATGAAGAAGGCAAAATGTTGATATAAATAATGCCTAAACACGTTATTAATATTTTTCGATATCTCTACGTTTTGATAATCACAAAATATAAAATCATTAAACGGAAAATTATGACGTAAACAAGTATTTAGTTGTTAATATCTATTTTAACAACTCAATCACTTAAGGTATGAGCAAACAAATGCTTAATGCATTATATGATCAAAGGAACTGATGCGTGGTTTTGCGACCTTACAACAGGTTTTACCTCTCGAGGGATCTCAAGAGGCTTACAACCCTACCAGGCAGTGTACCTGACCGATGTAGTATAGTGTAGTGGTAAGTACGGGGGATTGATCGTTCTCCACAGGGAATAGTGTCGTTAGGATTGAAAAACTACTCTAATAGGTCTAAGGGTGAGGGAAGATTCTTTTTGTATTTTTATATTTTTATGAAAGCAAGTAAAATCTCAGGTTTTGAAAGAGTGGGCGGAATTAGTTGCTAGTCAACTAACCCAAATAACTACAAATGCAAATAAAATAAAATAACTGAAAATGAAAAGGTTGTGAAACTTATGTGGAGAGAAATGTGTTTACTTAGATTTCCTTACTCCCTAACTATCTTTTACCGGTTGATTAGTGTGTATTAATTGCGTGGATGACGGGTGTATTCCTTAATACCAATCGTGGGGTGGCGTACGTACTTCCCCAACTCTACAAGCTCCTACTTCACTCCTATGTCGAGCCGGCTAAGAAGCTCCTAACATGGGATCACTAGAATTCGCTCATGCATTAAATACAACCATATAAAACCTAGTACGCATTGGTTCATGTTTCTTAAGACGTTCAAGCAAGTTACCGTATAGGAAGTTAGCCAGTTTTCTTAAGCCTAACATCGATAAACAATCATCCAATACAATTAATAACACACTAATAACCAATAATCAATAGTTAAGTTTCATTAGATCTAAGCAAACACAAGATAGATCTAGCCTAGCATGTTAATTAAAAGACAAGAACGAGATATAATCAAACAACACATAGACATATTGATTGATTAAATGATTACTTATCTTCAATTAAACATGGGAGATCCAAGGGTATGAAAACCCTTAAAAATGGCAGAAATTCGTCTTAGGGTTTCTCCTCACAAAGTTGCACACTAATGACAAAAATTTGAAAAACTATATATAGAACTTAGTGGCTGACGGCGTCACGTTGTAGATCTTGACGCCGTCACCTCGCCGTGTCTAGGGTTCCCGGATGGTCTTCCTGACGCCGTCCCTCTTTAGTCTTCCAAAATCCTCTCTGGCTTATCAAGGCTTGACGCCGTCAGAATAAGGCTTGACGCCGTCTCTCTTTAACTTAAACCGTGATGGCCTTGATCACCTTAAAGGGTGACGCCGTCAGACTTTCCTTTGTAAAATTCCCTGGCTTATCATGTGTATTTTTCATATCCACCTCTTTTGCCAAGCCATGACGCCGTCTGGAACAATCCCTGACGCCGTCAAAGGTACTTTTCCCGCCGATTTTGAGACTTTGTCGTTTTCTTCACTTTTATGCTCCAAAAACGTCCAAAATGCTTCCTTTTCCAGATTTCTTCTCCAAAGTACCTAAAATGACAAAAGGAACGATTTAGGGCAATATTTGATCAAATAAATACGATTTAGGGCTTAAATGACCCCCTAAAAGCGGTACACTTTTCGCTTCATCAAATACCCTTACACTTGAGATTTGCTTGTCCTCAAGCAAATGCGCTTTTATTCTAATCAAAATACAAGTTAGGGGTCATTTAATGCTAATATAAAAGTAATTACAATAAATAGTCGTTCCACTTTAATCATAATAAGCACGGAGATTACAAACTAGCACCTCACAAGTAGTGTTTAGATACTCACATCTCTCAGGTGTCATCAAAATAAATCTCATAAATGAAAACGGATAATATCTCTCACTACCTGTCATAGCAAATAGATTACCATAGGCTTGGGAAAGGATAAAAAACCTCCTCCACTAGGCGTAAGCACCTAAGATAAACTATCAAAGAGGGCTTTTAAACGGGTTATAACGTAAGGTGTAGGGATATGATTAACACGGATTTGTTGGATAAAGGATATTTTACTGGTGCCGAGTTAAAGATCTTGATTAATTACATGTACAATATGGCGTTGCTAAGCCAAGACTAGACTAGACTTAAGCTAATGAAAAAAATAACAAAAAGATAAAATAAACATAAAATGAAACGGGATGGTAGTCCGTATGTTTTTTCTACTTTTCTTTTTCTCATTTTTTTTGTATTTTTCTTGATTTTTTTTTTCATACACTCTTGCCCTACCATCCAAAATAATACATCATAGGGGCGTTGCATTCCCCTTACACTTGAACTTTTACATAACTTTACAAATAGCTATTCTAATGACTCGAATTAAGATAATCGAAAAACTTGGAGTACTTTTAAAATATTTGGCACATATGGGGGTAATAATGTTGTTCTTCCCCATTACTCCATCACACTAGTACTTTACCCATGAGTCCCAATCGTCCCAAAATAATATGTACAAGGATATGACTCGACTTAGCAACCATGTAATTAATTAGATAATTAACTTGGGGTTTAAACAAATGTTGTCACAATAATGCACTAAAGATGAGTGCATACAAGGTAGGCTAAGGCGATTTGGGTGTACATTTAAGTGGGGTGTAAACAAATTCTTCCTTTAAGTAAAATGCTTAAAGGTCGAAACTAAAAGATAGGCTCTGAGGGGTGTACTAGGGGTATTGTGTACTAAAAATGAGTACAACGCAAAGGGTGTGGGAGAATTACTTGACCAATGTAGCCAATGTAATTATAACAAAAACACAGGTGTAAAACAATGGGTTAATCCTAATGCCTCTTATCATGTAGTAAATCTAACTACACGAATGTAGTCTCACTTGTGGCCTCGGAATGGTCCTAACGCAAGTTCTAGAATCTAAGTGCTACCGGTACACACATCATAGCATAAATGCTTTTCCTACCAATTCTAGGGGCGAACCTCACATATTTGGGGGTGGAAAAATTTTTTTAGTGGTACGGTTTTTGTGCTAGTCATATAACTCCTATCCATGAGACGCTCATTAAGACCAAAGTTTTACTCCTATATGTTGTAAAAAATTTTAAATTTGGCACTAAAATTGCCCTAGCAGGTATTTATCTCAGTTTTATTACACATTTACCATTAAACAAACAAAAATCAAGCGTAAAAGCATTCTCTAAAATATCGTACTTTACCCCCCTTACACTTAAGATGAACATTGTCCCCAATGTTCAAATAACAAGATGTAAAAGTAAATAAGGTAAAAGAATGAAATCAAATACTCCCCTGATTCGTTTGGTGGATAAAGAGGTAACATGGTTAGATCTTCTTCCAATGAAATGTAGAAGCTCCAAGACTAAAGCATCGCCAAAAGCTTGATTCCACATACATCTCCTTGTCCAAAATAACCTGTTAATCCTGAGAAAACAAACACGAAAACTTGCATAACATCGGCGGGGTAAATTCTATATAAGGATATAATGCTTGTGGAATGATAATTTTGCAGATTCCTGGAGTTTATAAGTTAGAGATTTAATAAAAACTTTTTATGAAAACAAAACTTTCAAAAATTTCAGAAAATTAAAACCTGACGCCGTCAGGTTGTAATGCCTGACGCCGTCAGAAATGATCTGACAGAATTCTCATGTTAAGTTTCCGGAAAATTTCTGGAAAAACCTATACCTTACTTCCTGGAAATCCTGGAAAATCTCATTATGACTCGATACAAGCATTTGACTCAAACAATTACGAATATGTATGTTAATTTAATATTATTACGATTCATGTTCATTTGTGTTCTAATAAACCGATTTGGATTTCCCTTACACTTATCTTTTGCAAAATACTTTTATATGTAGTTAAGACGAAGTTAAAAACAAGATAAAGCATTTTCACAAGTTAGTTTTGAACATGAATCAATAACAATAAAAATTAAACATACATACGGAAACAAATAAAATCAAACAAACAAACAAATAAACACACAAAACAAATAAAGCTTGGGTTGCCTCCCAAGAAGCGCTTTTCTTTATTAACGAGTCTTGTAGCTAGACTCAAAGTCACTCTACCCTATGTAAGTGAGTTCGTCATCGAGGACGTCTTTAGGGTTAAGCTTGGATTGAAGTTTCCTATTGGTCCGCTTAGTACAATATATCTTTTCAAACTTCTCTCCATCCGGGTCATACAATGTCATCTTAATATGCCATGACCCATCTCCATCTTTGGGTGGTTTGTCCCAATCCCACTTATGATCATCTTCCTCACAAGTCCACTTATTCATCCCTAGGTTAATTGGCAAAACTCCTAGGAAATCAATCATTTTCCTAAAAACGAGAGGGTCTTCAAATGGATCCAATTCGGTGTCCCTAGCCAAGAGTTGTTCTACCGCATTTGTTCGGTTCACAAAGTCCTATTCTAGGTAAAATGGGCGTTGGGGTCCTATGAAGTCTCTATCGATCCAAGGTCCATATCTAGATGGTCTCCTATTTAATTCTAACCAATGGGGTGTTGGTTCCTCACTAGTATCATAGGCATGTTTCTTCACATCATAGACTGACCAAGTATCACCTTCTCCTACCGCTATCTTAGATTCCTTACAATCAATCATAGCACTAGCGGTCGCCAAAAATCCTCTACCTATCAACAAGGGGCATGTAGGGTCGCTAACCATATCAAGGACGTGGAAATCGGCTAAAATGGTTAGTTTTCCAATGTGTACTAACACGTCTTTGACTACTCCAATCGGGTAAGCAACACTCCCATCCGCTAAGCCTATTATCACCTCGGTTTCTTCAAGTTTTCCTAGTTTTAGAGAGGTGTAGAGAGGTAACGGAAGTAGGTTAAGGCTTGATCCAAGATCGGCTAATGTGTCATAAGCCTCTGAATTACCGATCTTGCAAGGTAGAACAAATAAGCCCGGATCATCTAACGTCTTAGGTAGTTTGTTTTGAACAAAGGCGGTCCCTTTTTCGCCTAACTTGAGCTTCTTCTCTTCCAACACGTCAATAACCGGACTTTCAAGGTGGAGCTCCTTGAATTCATTGTCAAAGTTTTGAGTGGGAGGTGTTTCAACTATGTTGTTGACCAATTTGGATATCATAACTTCTTTGTCCTTTTGAACGACATGGGTTTGTTTGAAACACGAGCTCATGGAATTGACCGAATAATATTGTGGACAAGAACTAGGAGACGAAACTGACGAAATGGCGTTGACGTTTAGTTTTGGGTTCTTGACTGTGTTGCTAGGGAGTGCTCCCATTTCTCGGTCATTGAGGGCTTTCAACAAAGTGTCAATCTTATTGGTCATCTCGCTTTGTTTTTGTTTGAAATCGGCTTCAAACTTGGCCAAACGAGCTTCTTGAGATGCCATAAATTGAGACATCAATCCTTCAAAGTTATTGGTACTACCATTGCTGGAAGGATTGTTGTTGAAAGTATGGTTTGAGTTGGAACCACTTGATTGGAAACGATTAGGTGGGTTGGAAGAATTGGTTTGTTGTGCGTTTTGATTTTGTTTCCACCTAAGGTTTGGGTGATTTTTCCATGAGGGGTTGTATGAATCACCGTAGGGGTTTGGTTCGGGTTTGAAAGTGTACCACTTGTCTCCCGCTCCGTCGGTACGCGAGGATGCGTAATCCGCAAAAGCCTGTTCGGGGAGTTCCATGCAATCACGAGTGTCGTGGGGACCACTACATAATTCACATGAAGAAGTGATTTTGTTCACTTGGCTTGAAGGTTTAGGAGCCTCGTAGGATTTCATAAGAAACTTGACTTGATCCTCAAGTTCTATGATCCTACGGTCGGAAGTGCTTGAATTGTTCGAAGGCAAAGATATTGCCTTGACCGTTTTATTCAAATCACAGGGATCACTCCAACTTTCGTTGTCATAAAGAGCAAGATCTTCAAGGAGAGCCCATGATTGTTCCGCACTTAGATCACGTAGCTTACCACCGGCCGATTGGTCAATGGTTTGCCTCGTGGAGAGATTGATATGGTCATAGAAGATTTGGACTTGAAGCCAAAGTTCTATGCCATGGTGAGGGACTTTTTGGAGTAAGTCCTTGAATCGAGTCCATGCCTCGTAGAGGGTTTCGCCTTGACGTTGTTGGAACATCAAGATATCATTCCTTAGCTTGGTAGTTCTTCCGGGTGGGAAAAACTGAGCAAGGAAACGAGTGGTGAGATCATCCCAAGAGGTGATGGATCCTGCGGGTAGACGCTCTAGCCATTGACTAGCTTGGTCCCGCAGAGAGAATTGAAAGAGGCGTAGTCGGGTCGTCTCTCGAGTGGCAACATCAAGGTCTATAGAATCAACGGTTTTGAGAAAGTCCTTGAGATGTTGATTAGGATCTTCGGAACGAAGTCCATGGAATGCGCATCCGCTTTGCACCAACCGGATGGTGTCGGATCGCAAGGAAGTGACATTGGCTCCTTGAGTGAGCTCAATGGTGTTTCGATAGCCATGGTGGCTTGGACGGGAGTAGTCTCCTAAGGTACGGGCTCTAGGAGGTGGTTGTTGTTGTGGTGGTGGGTTGTTGGGATCAAGGATATTACCACCTTCCATGATGTCGGATGGTATTGGTTACGAACAAAGAAACGAAGAAAAAAGATAGACTAAAGAAAATCTAGAAAAAAATAAAAATTAAAATCTCACTAGAAAGGAATCTAGTGAGTAGACCTAATAAAATAAAAATTCAACCTAAACAATAACTATTCCCCAGCAGCGGCGCCAAAAACTTGATGCGTGGTTTTGCGACCTTACAACAGGTTTTACCTCTCGAGGGATCTCAAGAGGCTTACAACCCCACCAGGCAGTGTACCTGACCGATATAGTATAGTGTAGTGGTAAGTATGGGGGATTGATCGTTCTCCACAAGGAATAGTGTCGTTAGGATTGAAAAACTACTCTAATAGGTCTAAGGGTGAGGGAAGATTCTTTTTGTATTTTTATATTTTTATGAAAGCAAGTAAAATCTCAGGTTTTGAAAGAGTGGGCGGAATTAGTTGCTAGTCAACTAACCCAAATAACTACAAATGCAAATAAAATAAAATAACTGAAAATGAAAAGGTTGTGAAACTTATGTGGAGAGAAATGTGTTTACTTAGATTTCCTAACTCCCTAACTATCTTTTACCGGTTGATTAGTGTGTATTAATTGCGTGGATGACGGGTGTATTCCTTAATACCAATCATGGGGTGGCGTACGTACTTCCCCAACTCTACAAGCTCCTACTTCACTCCTATGTCGAGCCGGCTAAGAAGCTCCTAACATGGGATCACTAGAATTCGCTCATGCATTAAATACAACCATATAAACCTAGTACGCATTGGTTCATGTTTCTTAAGACGTTCAAGCAAGTTACCGTATAGGAAGTTAGCCAGTTTTCTTAAGCCTAACATCGATAAACAATCATCCAATACAATTAATAACACACTAATAACCAATAATCAATAGTTAGGTTTCATTAGATCTAAGCAAACACAAGATAGATCTAGCCTAGCATGTTAATTAAAAGACAAGAACGAGATATAATCAAACAACACATAGACATATTGATTGATTAAATGATTACTTATCTTCAATTAAACATGGGAGATCCAAGGGTATGAAAACCCTTAAAAATGGCAGAAATTCGTCTTAGGGTTTCTCCTCACAAAGTTGCACACTAATGACAAAAATTTGCAAAACTATATATAGAACTTAGTGGCTGACGGCGTCACGTTGTAGATCTTGACGCCGTCACCTCGCCGTGTCTAGGGTTCCCGGATGGTCTTCCTGACGCCGTCCCTCTTTAGTCTTCCAAAATCCTCTCTGGCTTATCAAGGCTTGACGCCGTCAGAATAAGGCTTGACGCCGTCTCTCTTTAACTTAAACCGTGATGGCCTTGATCACCTTAAAGGGTGACGCCGTTAGACTTTCCTTTGTAAAATTCCCTGGCTTATCATGTGTATTTTTCATATCCACCTCTTTTGCCAAGCCATGACGCCGTCTGGAACAATCCCTGACGCCGTCAAAGGTACTTTTTCAGCCGATTTTGAGATTTTGTCATTTTCTTCTTTTGCACTTTGATGATGGAAGCTTGGATCACTTAGAAACCAATGCTTAAGCATATATGATCAAAGGATTTTAGAAAGGATTTAGAAAGATGAGAAGAGATTTAGAACAGAAGGTTTGGGGTGCAAAAGGTGAGGAAAAAGTCCAGAGATGAACCAGTATTTATAGGCAAATCTGAGGACCTAGAGGAGCGGGGCGGTTGATGCGTGGTTTTGCAACCTTACAACAGGTTTTACCTCTCGAGGGATCTCAAGAGGCTTACAACCCCACCAGGCAGTGTACCTGACCGATGTAGTATAGTGTAGTGGTAAGTACGGGGGATTGATCGTTCTCCACAGGGAATAGTGTCGTTAGGATTGAAAAACTACTCTAATAGGTCTAAGGGTGAGGGAAGATTCTTTTTGTATTTATATATTTTTCATAAAAGCAAGTAAAATCTCGGTTTTTGATAGAGTGGGCAGAATTAGTTGCTAGTCAACTAACCCAAATAACTACAAATGCAAATAAAATAAATAACTGAAAATGAAAAGGTTGTGAAACTTATGTGGAGAGAAATGTGTTTACTTAGATTTCCTTACTCCCTAACTATCTTTTACCGGTTGATTAGTGTGTATTAATTGCGTGGATGACGGGTGTATTCCTTAATACCAATCGTGGGGTGGCGTACGTACTTCCCCAACTCTACAAGCTCCTACTTCACTCCTATGTCGAGCCGGCTAAGAAGCTCCTAACATGGGATCACTAGAATTCGCTCATGCATTAAATACAACCATAAAAACCTAGTACGCATTGGTTCATGTTTCTTAAGACATTCAAGCAAGTTACCGTAAAGGAGGTTAGCCAGTTTTTTTTAAGCCTAACATCGATAAACAATCATTCAATACAATTAATAACACACTAATAACCAATAATCAATAGTTAGGTTTCATTAGATCTAAGCAAACACAAGATAAATCTAGCCTAGCATGTTAATTAAAAGACAAGAACAAGATATAATCAAACAACAAATAGACATATTGATTGATTAAATGATAACTTATCTTCAATTAAACATGGGAGATCCAAGGGTATGAAAACCCTTAAAAATGGCAGAAATTCGTCTTAAGGTTTCTCCTCACAAAGTTGCACACTAATGACAAAAAATTGCAAAACTATATATAGAGTTTAAGGGCTGACGGCGTCACGTTATAGATCTTGACGCCGTCACCTCGCCGTGTCTAGGGTTCCCGGATGGCCTTCTTGACGCCGTCCCTCTTTAGTGCTCCAAAATCCGCTCTGGCTTATCAAGGCTTGACGCCGTCAGAAATGAGCTTGACGCCGTCTCTCTTTAAGTTAAACCGTGATGGCCTTGATCACCTTAAAGGGTGACGCCGTCAGAAATTACATTGCAAAACTCTCTGGCGCGTCATGTGTATTTTTCATATCCACCTCTTTTGCCAAGCCATGACGCCGTCTGGAACAATCCCTGACGCCGTCAAAGGTACTTTTTCAGCCGATTTTGAGACTTTGTCATTTTCTTCACTTTTATGCTCCAAAAACGTCCAAAATGCTTCCTTTTCCAGATTTCTTCTCCAAAGTACCTAAAATGACAAAAGGAACGATTTAGGGCAATATTTGATCAAATAAATACGATTTAGGGCTTAAATGACCCCCTAAAAGCGGTACACTTTTCGCTTCATCAGGAACATTTTCTTAATCACTAGATTTTTTATAAAATGTCACAAACATTTTATATCTTTTAGAAAAACATTTTTGGTATTAAATAAATATGTTTAATCTAGTATAAATTTATGAATTCAAATTTTCAACCAAAAATGGCAAAAATGTTCCAGAAAAACCTTCCCCACAAAAAGACAAATCTGAGCAACGTTCAGGAAGGGCGGCCCCCTTAATTATACTAGGCGGTCCCCTTAATTTTAAGGGGGCCGGCCACCTATTTAAGGGGACCGCCCCGCTCCTCTAGGTCCTCAGATTAGCCTATAAATACTGGTTCATCTCTGGACTTTTTCCTCACCTTTAGCACCCCAAACCTTCTGTTCTAAATCTCTTCTCATCTTTCTAAATCCTTTCTAAAATCCTTTGATCATATATTCTTAAGCATTGGTTTCTAAGTGATCCAAGCTTCCATCATCAAAGTGCAAAAGAAGAATACTCCTTCAACTAGAGAAGAAGTATTGTAGTTCAATTCATATCGTTTTGTAGTTGTGTAAAGTGTTTGATAAAGTGTTGTATAGTTGTGATAAGTAGATCTAAGTGTTAGTAAGTAGTTGTGTTGTAAAGAAGTAGTGTAGAAGTTGTGAAGTCGTCGTGAAGAAGTCGTGAAGTAGCCGTGAAGAAGTCGTGAAGTAGCCGTGAAGAAGTCGTGAAGCCGGTGTGAAGAAGTTGTGTAGAAGTTGTGAGATTGGGTTCTAGCTACGATTAGAACCCGATATCTAGCTTTGTGTCGTTAAACTGGTGTAAGCGAAAGTTGTGTAAGGTTTTCTCCGCCATAAGGGAGTTTGTTGACATAGTGAAGAGAACTCTCGAGTAGGTGACTCGGGGAGTGGAGTAGGGCAAGGAAGGTGTCCTTGTAGCCGAACCACTATAAATCCTTGTGTTGTGGTTTGATCTTTCCATCCCTATCTTTCATTTCATTTCATTTACTTTACTTGCATTACGTATTTACATTTAATTATATTTGTTCATATTGTTAAAGAGTTGAATTCACATAAGGTCGAATCAAAGTTTTAAAAAGTAAACATAAGTTTTCACAATAAAACTATTCAACCCCCCCCCCTTCAAGTTTTCCACAATTGGTATCAAGAGCCACGTCAAACAAGATTTTTACAATAAACTGTATTTTAAAACTTGAAACGGTCTATGGAATCTGAAAAATATTTAGAAGGGCAATCTATGCAAAGACCACCACTATTTGAAAGTGATGGATTTCTTTATTGGAAAAATCGATTCAAAATTTATGTGAAATCAAAAGATCTAGATCTTTGGCCTGTTATTACTAATGGTGATTTTTTACCTATTCAAAATAATCCGGAAACTAAAAAGGATGAAATAGTATCTTTTGAAAAACAAAATGATGATTTAAAAAGAAAACTTGCTAAAAATAATGAAGCTAAAATGGTTATTTACAATGCGTTACCACGTAAAGAATACGAAAGAATCTTTATGTGTGAAACTGCAAAAGAAATTTGGAATTCTGTACTAATAACTCACCAAGGTAATAGTCAAGTCAAAGATAACAAAATAGATCTTCTTGTTCAACAATATGAACAATTTATGATTCCGGAAGAGGAATCAATTGATAATGCTTTTGCTAGGTTTAACACAATCATCACAAGTTTAAAAGCACTTGATGAGAGTTTTTCTAGTAAGAATTTTGTTAGGAAATTTCTTAGGGCGCTTCATCCAAAATGGCGGGTTAAAGTTACGGCGATTGAAGAATCGAAGAACTTGTCAACTCTTCAACTTGACGAGTTGATCGGCAACTTGAAAGTCTACGAAGCAATAATAAAGAAAGACTCCGAGATGGTCAAAGGAAGAAGAGAGCAAAGCAAGTCAATTGCGTTGAAAGCTAGGAAAGAATCTAGTGACGAGGATAGCTCAACCTCCGAAAGTGATGACGAAGAATATGCCATGGCCGTAAGAGACTTCAAGAAATTCTTCAAAAGGCGAGGAAGATTCGTTAGACAACCACATGAAGAAATAAAGGCATCCCAAAGAAATAAAGATGACAAAATTAGCAAGAGTGAGAGAAAGTGTTTTAAATGCGGTGATCCAAATCATCTCATCGGAAGATGTCCAATGATGTCAAAGGAACAAAATCAAAAGGCGTTCGTTGGAGGAGCATGGAGTGATAGTGACGAAGATGAGAAAGAAACCACAAAGGAGGAAAAGTGTCTTATGGCTAAGACATCAAGTGAGGTACATTCCAAAACCGAATATTTTAGTGATGAATATTTATCATTAGAAGAAAAAGACTTAGATAGTGAATATAATAGGTTATGCAAACTAGGTCAAAAAGTAATGACTAAAAACAAATCACTAAAACGCATAAATAACCAATTAGAAAACGAAATACTTGAATTAAAAATTAAACTACACAACTTAGAAAAAGGCAAAGAAGCTTTTGCAGAATGTAAAACATGTCTAGAGACTAAAAATGAAAACGAAAAACTTAAGGAAGAAATTTGTAAACTTGACAAATTCGAAAATAGTAGTAATTCACTTAGGAAAATAATAAGTGTTCAAAGAGTAGTAGGAGATAAAACCGGCTTAGGATTTAATTCAACTGAGGCCTCAACTAGTGAAACTAAAAATGCGAAGTTTGAATGTGAATCTAGCAAGGAAAAACCCTTAGAGTCAACACCTAAATACATACTTATGAAAGATAGAAAAGTACCCATAGCTAGTAATGATGAAGTAAATTTTTTTTACAAACCATCTTTAAAAACCAAAGAAGAATCCCCTAAACCGAAATTAAGATCAAAAACACCTCCCCTAAGAAGACCAAATAATCCTCACCCTCGACCTAAAACTCCTCAACCTAGAAGAAATCAAAATCGACAAAATCTCCATAATAATAATAGTTACCCAATGTGGAATTATCCAAATCCACCAAGCTTCAATCCTTGGGGAATACTTCCACCATATATGCATCCTAGTCAATTGCAACCCATGTTTGGTTCAAACAACTTTGGACCAATTAGACAATGGGGACCAAGTGGCTAATTTGCTAACTCATTGGGAAATCGGCATCTTTTCTTTGATTGGCTTTTATAAGTCAACGTAAACACTTTGAAGTGCTTGAAGACTACTTATTGAAGACTAAAAGGTATGCCTCTCTTTCATGCTCTCTACTATGTTATATGCTTAGTTAATTGCATGCCCCCGTTAGTTTAAAAGAGCCTAATTTAATTCTTATGTGCGTGTTAATATGTTACCCCTTTATACATATACTTATACTATTATACATATACATAATAAGTAGTCTATATAAATATTCAAATATATATATATATATTCGCACATAACCTAGATACGTCATTTGTTAACTATCTAGAACTAAAAGAAATTGTTCGTCCTTGAACCTTTTCTTCCCCCTTTGGCTCTTTTGAACTTTAAAGTTCAACACGAAAATTTTCTATGTCCACTATCGCAAAACTCATGGTGATGAAGAGAAGTGAGTTAAGTGGATCAACGTAGAAGTAATACTTAAACCTTTGCGCAAAGGAAACTATGGATGAAACAAACTCCCGACGCCGTCAGCACTCATCTCCGTCTTTACCTCATCATTTCTCGATACCATTAAACATTCCACTTTCACACACAATATATATATATATATATATATATATATATATATATATATATATATATATATATTATATATATATATATATATATATATATATATATATATATATATATATATATATATATATAGTTACACTATATATATAGGGGGACTTTCAAACGAGAACCATTTTATCCGCAAGAACTGAGAGAACCACCAAAAACATACATGCACGCCTTTTAAAATAAAATAAAAATACATGCAAATCATCAATAATCGTAAACATCCACCTATGTTCTTCAATATCATTATGAACTCATCCTCTTTTTTCACAAAAACCTTACACACGGCCGCAATATTGTCGTTGCACGTCTTATAAGAACATACATGCACACCTTCAAAGAAAATTTTTGTACTTCGAATTTCTTATCAACTTCTTTAGAACAACTATGTTTTTTTTAAAACATATGTGTTGTTTTGAAAACATATGTGCAAAAATACAATTATTGAAGGCGTGCATGTATGTTTTTGGTGGTTCTCTCAGTTCTTGCGGATAAAATGGTTCTCGTTTGAAAGTTACACTATATAGTGTAACTTTCAAACGAGAACCATTTTATCCGCAAGAACTGAGAGAACCACCAAAAACATACATGCACGCCTTCAATAATTGTATTTTTGCACATATGTTTTCAAAACAACACATATGTTTTAAAAAAAACATAGTTGTTTTAAAGAATTTGATAAGAAATTCGAAATACAAAAATTTTCTTTGAAGGTGTGCATGTATGTTCTTATAAAACGTGCAACGACAATATTGCGGCCGTGTGTAAGGTTTTTGTGAAAAAAGAGGATGAGTTCATAATGATATTGAAGAACATAGGTGGATGTTTACGATTATTGATGATTTGCATGTATTTTTATTTTATTTTAAAAGGCGTGCATGTATGTTTTTGGTGGTTCTCTCAGTTCTTGCGGAATATATATATATATATATATATATATATATATATATATATATATATATATATAATATATATATATATATATATATATATATATATAAATATGCACATTCCCTCTCATTCCTCAAAACCTTTGTCGACTTGACGTCTTGATTATTTTATCCAAAATTCTCAAGATATATTTTTTAACAAAATGTTAATAAAATGTGTCAAGTATTCCTTCCTCGTGATTATACAATCCAACGTATTTTTGATATATTATAAATCTATCTATATACATATAAATATTTTGCCGTCAGAAACAAAACTCGAAAAACTCAGAATTCTGGTAGGCGGACCCCTTAAAATTAAGGGGACCGGCTTGTTATCGAGGGCGGCCCCCTTAATGTTTAAGGGGACCGGCTATCTGCTGCTACCAAAAATGATTTTCCTCTTAAAACTTTTGCCAAACACTCCATTTCTCACACACCCTTCCTTTGCTACCTGCTGTGAACGAACTAAACCACCCAAAAACCATCAAAACCACTTACCAAATCACCAATTCGGGCTAAATTCGCAAGGGGCAAACACTTATATCTCGATTAGCAACATATATTGTAAGTTTTCCAAAACACATTTCATCTAATTTCATCAAATTTCGAGTCTAATCACAATTAGGTATTTTATTTAAATTTTTTAAATTCGAACTTATGTTGAAATTAAGTCTAGGATACTCATTGCCAAATGCTTCCCATAGGATTAGAGTACTTAATTAACCTAGAATCTAAGTAATCTAAAACTCTCATGCCAAAATTTTGAATTGAGTCATAAAATTGTCAAGATTAAGTCAAAATGAATTTCACAACTAATGGACAAGTTTATAAACATGTAACTAGTCATTTTGAGTCATCAAGATACATAATTCATATGTATATTGAAATATTAGTCTTTATTTTTCTAGAAAAAGGGAGCGTTTGGCATAATAAATTAAAAGACATTTTTGAGTCAAAATCTACGTTTTCATTTTTTATAAGTTACTTAGCATAAATACTCGTAAGAAATAGCTAGACATACAATCTAATGTTTGTCTAGCCACATTTCAAAGAGGCTTATGATGTATAAAGGAGCGTTTGGATACGTTTGGTTCTTATCAAAATATCATTACAACCACTCCTTAACATCATAAAATACATTTTAAGCGAGTTGAAAATTAAAAATAAGGAACATTGCAAACTACTTCTTAGGATTAAAATTTTAGAGTCGAAGTATGTTTGCGTTCCACATGAGTAGTACATGTCACATATGCATTTTTTTTTAATCTTATTTTCTTGTTGTTATCTTGTTTAGGTGAAAATGCCTAAAGCCACAGTTGGTGATGTCTCCAAAACAAAACAATACATTCCAAAAGTCTCCGCCACTCCCGGCATATCTCCCGCTATTGCATGTTTCTATCGTTCCATCGAAAATAGAAACATTCATGAGGGGAGAATTGTCGATCCATCTTTCTATCAATCCGACTATATCGAACGAATGTTCTCCAATGTTCGTCTCGATTGTCTTTACAAAATCAATGAGCGTATCGTTCCTCGCTTTGTTCTTGACTTCTATAGCCAAGTTACGGTGCAAACCGATGACTATGGTTATATCCTCATTTCCTTCATGATCCAAAATGAGTTCATCACTCTTACTCTCGCTCAATTCGGTCAAATTCTCAAAATTCCCCACAACGGTTAAGCCGTTTTCTCAAATGAGTGGGATCTTTCTTCTCTTGAACAACATCGACCTCAAGGAGGTCCATACTATTCTGAGATCCCAACTCCCGACGACATTCGTCGACTTCTTGAGCTAGAACGTGGTACGACTAGCAGAAAGATTAAGTCGAAAAATGTCGACATCCATGAAAACCAAATCCTCCTCAAGGAGTTAAGCCCCGACATGAAGCGTTGGGAAGAACTCATTCACGAGAATGCGTTCGGTACCGGTGGTCACCGTGATCATCTCACGGCGAGCATTGCTCACATGTTGTATTGTGTTGTTGCGGAAGAACAATACAATTTGGCTTATCTCTTTGTTCATCGAATCATATCCGCTAAAAACACTCCCAATGCCAATCTTCCTTATGGTATGTTCCTTACTCGACTTTATTATCATGTCATGGAACATTACCCTCATCTTGAGAGTGATATTTATGAGTTTGTTCAACCGGTCTTGCGTCCTCTTGTTCGTGTCCAACCTCGTCAATCCCGAAGTGACAAGGGCAAATCTCGTAGCTCTTTCTCACTCCCACCTCATGGTTCTACATCTCATCGAGGAGATGATGATGATGAGGAGGAGGAAACATCACGTGTTAGTACCCCATCACCCACGACATTCGTTAATAATCTTCCGGAACTTGATTACACCGACTATCAAGTTCCTTCTCCTTCCCAACAAAACGATCAACTCCTCTTCGAAAGACAAACCTCATTGCTAAACACCACTCAACAAATGCATCAAGAGGTTCGAGGTGGATTCAAGTCAATAGGAAAGGTCTTTAGGAAGATTCTTGGAAAGAAGAAATAGATTTATTTGGTGTGGGTTTAATTGAACATTGATGATATGTTATTAGACAATTATGTGTAGTGTTATTATTTTGACATTTATTTTGCATTGTGCTAGATGCTTAACTACTATTATGTTAGAACTTTAATATAATATGCCTATGATATGCTTATAACATGATTTTGCTAGTTTATATATGTACATTATTACTTGATATATTATTGTTACTATTGGATCATTCCTAGTGTACATGGTTCAAATAGAGCTTGCTGCAAACACACCCCAAAAATTGACCCTTTTCTGGAAATTTTTCAATTTTGGTCGCCTGGGAAAACACTAGATGGGCGGCCCCCTTAATTTTGCTAGGCGGTCCCCTTAATTTTAAGGGGGCTGCCTACAATTAAGGGGACCGACCATCTGGACAGTGAATTTCACTGTTTTCTTTTGCATCTTGTGACCCCTTTTCTCTAGTCTTAGCTACCCTTTCTCTTAATAACCCAACTGAGTTTGGAATATTACTACTAAACCTCAAAACCTTACCCAAACCAACCATACTTTCATATTATAAATTCCCTCCAAATGATAAACCCTCATTTCATCAATCCTCATCTCCTTCAAACATCAACCTACAACACCATGCTATCACCAAAATCCTCCATCTCCAGGACCTCTAAGAAACAAAAATTGGTCATCATACTACCCAAAAAACTTTTCATTGATCTTACTAAAGAAGACAACACCACTCCATCACCACCACCTAAATGCTCATCTCCAAGTGCACCTAATGCACCATCCAAAACACCTTCCACCCATGGTACCTCCTCTTCTTCCATACCTTCAACCTCATCCATCAATGACTACATCAACAAACACCTCTCCTCACCACAAATAACACCACCATCAACAACATCACCACCACATCTCACTCAAGAACCTCCATCCACCGAGCTTGCCATCTCCCTCTCACCAATCACACCTCTTGATGCTCACTTTTCATCCTCACCAATTCCACCACCTCTCTTTGTTAATCCTATACCTTGGAGTCTCCTTGAAGCTCATGGAGACACTTGCCTTTGTTGCATTCATAACCGAACCATCATCTTTGGTCTTCGGGATGAAATGCAATATATGTTCTCATGCATTGAGCACATGTTAACCAACCCACCTCCACCACCACCTCCACCATCTTCACCCATTTCACCACCACCTCCTCCATTCTCTTCAAACTAGATAAAATGTTTCAACACCAATAATGTTTTCCACTCTTTTTGGTTGCAAGCTCTATGAGGATCATGTATTCTTGGGATGATTATGTAGTATCATTAATTGTATTATTTGTTGCATGTTGTATGTTTTACCTATGATGTACTCCACTTGGTTGTGTATCTATAATTAATGAATGTCTTTCTTTTATATGCTTGCTTATTTTTGCTATATATATGTTTGTGCTTCTAATATTTTTCTTGCAAGTATTTCATATCTCGTTTCCATTATGCTCTCAAACAAGGGGGAGCACACATCAAGGGGGAGTTATCGTCCCGACAAATTTCATATCTAAAACTTGTCGGCATAACCTTTTTGATTCTACAAAAAGGGGGAGAAGTAGATATAAACTCACTAAATACTTGACTAAAAATTAATTTTTCAATTTAATGAGTTTAGATTTTGTAATCATCAAAAAGGGGTTGATTGTTGATATAAATAATGCCTAAACACGTTATTAATATTTTTTGATATCTCTACGTTTTGATAATCACAAAATGTAAAATCATTAAACGGAAAATTATGACGTAAACAAGTATTTAGTTGTTAATATCTATTTTAACAACTCAATCACTTAAGGTATGAACAAACAAATGCTTAATGCATTATATGATCAAAGGAACATTTTCTTAATCACTAGATTTTTTATAAAATGTCACAAACATTTTATATCTTTTAGAAAAACATTTTTGGTATTAAATAAATATGTTTAATCTAGTATAAATTTATGAATTCAAATTTTTAACCAAAAATGGCAAAAATGTTCCAGAAAAACCTTCCCCACAAAAAGACAAATCTGAGCAACGTTCAGGAAGGGCGGCCCCCTTAATTATACTAGGCGGTCCCCTTAATTTTAAGGGGGCCGGCCACCTATTTAAGGGGACCGCTGATGAAGCGAAAAGTGTACCGCTTTTAGGGGGTCATTTAAGCCCTAAATCATATTTACTTGATCAAATATTGCCCTAAATAGTTCCTTTTTGTCATTTTAGGTACTTTGGAGAAGAAATCTGGAAAAGGAAGCATTTTGGACGTTTTTGGAGCAAAAAAGTGAAGAAAACGACAAAGTCTCAAAATCGGCTGGAAAAGTACCTTTGACGGCGTCAAGTATTGCTCTTGACGGCGTCATGGCTTGGCAAAAGAGGTGGATATGAAAAATACCCGTGACGCGCCAGAGAGTTTTGCAATGTAATTTCTGACGGCGTCACCCTTTAAGGTGATCAAGGCCATCACGGTTTAACTTAAAGAAAGACGGCGTCAAGCTCATTTCTGACGGCGTCAAGCCTTGATAAGCCAGAGCGGATTTTGGAGCACTAAAGAGGGACGGCGTCAAGAAGGCCATCCGGGAACCCTAGACACGGCGAGGTGACGGCGTCAAGATCTATAACGTGACGCCGTCAGCCCTTAAACTCTATATATAGTTTTGCAATTTTTTGTCATTAGTGTGCAACTTTGTGAGGAGAAACCCTAAGACGAATTTCTGCCATTTTTAAGGGTTTTCATACCCTTGGATCTCCCATGTTTAATTGAAGATAAGTTATCATTTAATCAATCAATATGTCTATGTGTTGTTTGATTATATCTTGTTCTTGTCTTTTAATTAACATGCTAGGCTAGATTTATCTTGTGTTTGCTTAGATCTAATGAAACCTAACTATTGATTATTGGTTATTAGTGTGTTATTAATTGTATTGAATGATTGTTTATCGATGTTAGGCTTAAGAAAACTGGCTAACCTCCTTTACGGTAACTTGCTTAAACGTCTTAAGAAACATGAACCAATGCGTACTAGGTTTTTATGGTTGTATTTAATGCATGAGCGAATTCTAGTGATCCCATGTTAGGAGCTTCTTAGCCGGCTCGACATAGGAGTGAAGTAGGAGCTTGTAGAGTTGGGGAAGTACGTACGCCACCCCACGATTGGTATTAAGGAATACACCCGTCATCCACGTAATTAATACACACTAATCAACCGGTAAAAGATAGTTAGGGAGTAAGGAAATCTAAGTAAACACATTTCTCTCCACATAAGTTTCACAACCTTTTCATTTTCAGTTATTTATTTTATTTGCATTTGTAGTTATTTGGGTTAGTTGACTAGCAACTAATTCCGCCCACTCTTTCAAAAACCGAGATTTTACTTGCTTTTATAAAAAATATAAAAATACAAAAAGAATCTTCCCTCACCCTTAGACCTATTAGAGTAGTTTTTCAATCCTAATGACAATATTCCCTGTGGAGAACGATCAATCCCCCGTACTTACCACTACACTATACTACATCGGTCAGGTACACTTCCTGGTGGGGTTGTAATCCTCTTGAGATCCCTCGAGAGGTAAAACCTGTTGTAAGGTCGCAAAACCACGCATCAAGTTTTTGGCGCCGCTGCCGGGGAATAGTTATTGTTTAGGTTGAATTTTTATTTTATTAGGTCTACTCACTAGATTCCTTTCTAGTGAGATTTTTATTTTATTTTTCTAGATTTTCTTTAGTCTATCTTGTTTTCTTCGTTTCTTTGTTCGTAACCATTACCATCCGACATCATGGAAGGTGGTAATATCCTTGATCCCAACAACCCACCACCACAACAACACCCACCTCCTAGAGCCCGTACCTTAGGAGACTACTCCCGTCCTAGCCACCATGGCTATCGAAACACCATTGAGCTCACTCAAGGAGCCAATGTCACACCCTTGCGATCCGACACCATCCGGTTGGTGCAAAGCGGATACGCGTTCCATGGACTTCGTTCTGAAGATCCTAATCAACATCTCAAGGACTTTCTCAAAATCGTTGATTCTATAGACCTTGATGTTGCCACTCGAGAGACGACCCGACTGCGTCTCTTTCAATTCTCTCTGCGGGACCAAGCTAGTCAATGGCTAGAGCGTCTACCCGCAGGATCCATCACCTCTTGGGATGATCTCACCACTCGTTTCCTCGCTCAGTTTTTCCCACCAGGAAGAACTACCAAGCTAAGGAATGATATCTTGATGTTCCAACAACGTCAAGGTGAAACCCTCTACGAGGCATGGACTCGATTCAAGGACTTACTCCAAAAAGTCCCTCACCATGGCATGGATCCTTGGCTACAAATCCAACTATTTTATGATGGCGTAAACCATCAAACTAGAAGAACCATAGATTACGCTGCCAATGGAAGGCTAAGTAGGCTCAGTGTCGATAAGTGCTGGGAAGTCATTGAGGACTTAGCACAGTACGAAGAAGAAGAATGGGGAGACTCAACATTCTCAGAAGAAGGGATTTTAAATTGCATGAGTGCAACCCAAGAACAGCTGTTCGAAAACATAAAAAGGCAGGTTGAGAGATTAATGAAAGCTGAGACACCTACGGCTGATGAAAATCCCGATGAGTGTGTGAACACAATTGGTAAACATACGTTTCATCAATTCTCACGACAAGATGAATTTGAAGGGATAATGCTAACTTTCGTGAACAACCAAGAGAAACGGATCCAGAAATTAGAGACTCAATTGAAAAACACCCAAGATATGTTCATGGAACTTGCAGAAAAGTTTATCGCGAGAATAAAGGAGAAAATTATGAAAGAAGCTTCACACAAAAAGATCGAGAAGATCTTTGAACTCCTGGTCCCTAATGAACCATACAACGAATGGGATGATGAAACCCCTCTCCCCGAGCCTTCACCTTTAAAACCCTCTTATCCATTTGGATCCCCTCGCGAGAAAAAGAATTCTCAAGATCATAGCATTTTCGTGGGAAGCATGGTTGTCACGCTCCCTAACTTTCATGAAGCTAGGAAACGATCTTTTGGCTTTAAGCCAGGTGTGAGAAGAACTCAATTAAAGCACACCCTCATTTCGAAAACCCCCTGGAAAAGTTCCTCTCACTCCCTGAATACCTGCCGTGATGGAAATTGGTACCTGAATGAGACGTCGACCGGCCCTTTCCAACATTTTACTACATCCCGTGACAGTAACAAAACATTTGACCCAGGAGGAACTTGTTAACGAGACTAGCTATCAGGGTTATTGACCCTGACTAGCTGCTCACTTAAAGTACAAGGGGCTCATTTGTAAACTGGCACAAAGTGGTAAATTACGCTGGTCTGACGGCGTCAGACTATGAACGTGACGTCGTCACCCCGTCGGCACAGCAATAATAACTTTACTTCCATCACTTTCATCACAAACCCCACAAACCATATCCACTCCAACCCCACCCACGAATTTTCAAGGTCAAATTCACCGACTTTCGTTACCAATCTCCACGTGGTAAGTAATTCTTATTCATTTTTTTCGCTTTAATTACTCATAGGATTCTTAAATTTCAAAAACCCCCAACTCATGAAACCCTAGGATTGATCCATGCCTAGAACTCATAATGCCTTTAATTAGTGTTATTTAGCAATGATTAAAGCATTTGATGATTGGCAATCAAATGGGTCTATTCACTAATTGGGTGGCCACGAATTTGAACCATAACCTATGATCCAATCACCCATTTTGCTGTAAAAAAGGGCGTTTGGTTTATAAGCTTGAAGTTTGGATATTGATTTTTCCCTCGTAATTTTGGATTTGAATTTGGTCGAACCTGACGGCGTCACCTAGAAAAGGGTGACGGCGTCAGACTTGTCTGATGATCAACCAATTCTTTGATTCACAAATTAACCCTTTTTGTTCCTCCTTGCTTTGTTCCAGATAATGAGTAAGCGTCAAAGACCTAGCAGAGGGAGTTCTTCTAGATCTCAACAAGAGAACTTTGGCGACACGGTCCTCAGTTGGGGTGTCTTCAATGACGATGCTGCCACGACTAAATACACCCAATTGTTACAACACAAAGTTGAAAATGGGGTCGTGGTTGATTGGAGCTTTTTGAGGAGGGAAGGTCTTGAGCAAACCTTTCTCCAAAGCTTTCAGACCGATGAATTTACCGGCCCTCAGTGGGAAAACCTGTTTAGAATTCAAGAGCCGGTCTATGACGAATTGGTACGTGAATTCTTTGCCACTTTTCACTTTGACATGGCCGAGGCGAGGACCGATGTGGGCAGGACCACAATCTATTTTAGGCTGGGGGTGAGCTTAGGACATGCTCGGTTACTGAGTTTGGATGGAGACTTGGGTTGTACAGTCAGCATGAAACCACTCAAGCAGGGTTCATGCCTAGGTTGTTGCATGGAGAGACAATGAGGAATGATTTTAGATGTTCCATGTTCTGGCCGACTATTGGGGATGGTGTGTACACCTCGACTACCGTGGCATCTCAAATCAGGGAACCTAGAGTTAGGTTGACCCATAGATGTCTCACCTACAGCTTGACAGGGCGCCACAGCTCTCACCACCGCGTCACTGCTTCAGACCTCTTCTATTTGTACACCATTTACTCAGATGAGGTTTACTGCAACATCCCATTTTGGGTAGCTAGCTTTCTGAATGGTGGAGTTGGGGAAAGGGAAGGAGATAGGATTTATGGTGGGATGTTTATCACCCGGTTGGCCCGATCCTATGGAGTCCTCAGGCCCGAGGTCATGAGGTATTTGACTGGTGGTGATGCATGCAGGACAGTGAAGGTTAGGTCGCTGAAGCAGATGGAGGTGGTTATGGAGATGGATGATGGGACGTTTATGTGGTATAATCCAGACGGAGGTGAGAATGATGATGGTGGGGATGATGAGGAGGAGGAGCATCAGCAGCAGCAACATGGGGGTTATGAGGCTGGTACGGCAGATTACTACCGGCACATGAGCAGAGGGGATTGGCAGGCTCACCAGGGGGCCAGGATGGGCCAGGTTGATACTTGGAGGACCCGGGTGGACGAGAGGTTCGACTGGATGTATGATCACACTGTTCGACAGATGCAGCATTTATCTACGCGTGATCAGTTGGACCCACACCTGCAGATTGACCCTTTCCCGGGACGTGAGCAGGATTACCCACCATATGGGTATTACGGGCACCTCCCTCCTAACTACGACTATCGCCACGGTCCCCCACCCCAGTGATGATTTGATTTGATGTTATGATGTTTAAACAATTTAATCTATGATTGTATGTTTTGGAACAATTTGGTCTGTAATAGTTTAGGATTAGGCATCTCTTGGCCTTTAAACATTTGTGACACTTTTTTTTCTTTATTGCATGCAAGCTTTATTTGTTTGTTTGTTTATTTATTTATTTGTTTGTTTGAGTTTATTTGTTTCCGTATGAATGTTTAATTTTTATTATTATTGATTCATGTTCAAAACTAAATTGTGAAAATGCTTTATCTTGTTTTTAACTTCGTCTTAACTACATATAAAGGTATTTTGCAAAAAATAAGTGTAAGGGAAATCCAAATCGGTTTACAAGAACAAATGAACATGAATCGTAACAATAATAAATTAACATACATATTAGTATTTGTTTGAGTCAAATGCTTGTGTCGAGTCATAGTGATATTTTGCAGGAATTCCAGGAGGTAAGGTATAGGTTTTTCCAGAAATTTTCCGGAAACTTAACATGAGAATTCTATCAGATCATTTCTGACGGCGTCAGGATTTACAACCTGACGGCGTCAGGTTTTAATTTTCTGAAATTTTTGAAAGTTTTGTTTTCATAAAAAGTTTTTATTAAATCTCTAACTTATAATCTCCAGGAATCTGCAAAATTATCATTCCACAAGCATTATATCCTTATATAGAATTTATCCCGCCGATGTTATGCAGGTTTTCGTGTTTGTTTTTTCAGGTTTAACAGGTTATTTTGGACAAGGAAATGTATGTGGAATCAAGCTTTTGGCGATGCATTAGTCTTGGAGCTTCTACATTCTCTTGGAAGAAGATCTAACCATGTTACTTCTTTATCTACCAAACGAATCAGGGGAGTATTTGATTTCATTCTTTTACCTTTTTACTTTTACATCTTGTTATTTGAACATTGGGGACAATGTTCATCTTAAGTGTAAGGGGGGGGGGGTAAAGTAGATACTTCAAAGAATACAATTACACATGATTTTTGTTTGTTTAATGGTAGATGTGTAATAAAACTGAGAGAAATACCTGTTAGGGCAATTTTAGTGCCAAATTTAAATTTTTTTACGACATTTAGGAGTGAAACTTTGATCTTAATGAGCGTCTCATGGATAGGAGTTATATGACTAGCACAAAAACCGTACCACTAAAAAATTTTCCACCCCCAAATATGTGAGGTTCGCCCCTAGAATTGGTAGGAAAAGCATTTATGCTATGATGTGTGTACCGGTAGCACTTAGATTCTAGAACTTGCGTTAGGACCATTCCGAGGCCACAAGTGAGACTACATTCGTGTAGTTAGATTTACTACATGATAAGAGGCATTAGGATTAACCCATTGTTTTACACCTGTGTTTTTGTTATAATTACTTTGGCTACATTGGTCAAGTAATTCTCCCACACCCTTTGCGTTGTACTCATTTTTAGTACACGATACCCCTAGTACACCCCTCAGAGCCTATCTTTTCGTTTCGACCTTTAAGCATTTTACTTAAAGGAAGAATTTGTTTACACCCCACTTAAATGTACACCCAAATCGCCTTAGCCTACCTTGTATGCACTCATTTTTAGTGCATTATTGTGACAACATTTGTTTAAACCCTTAGTTAATTATCTAATTGATTACATGGTTGCTAAGTCGAGTCATATCCTTGTACATATTGTTTTGGGATGATTGGGACTCATGGGCAAAGTACTAGTGTAATGGAGTAATGGGGAAGAACAACATTATTACCCCCATATGTGCTAAATATTTTAAAAAGTACTCCAAGTGTTTCGATTATCTTAATTCGAGTCATTAGAATAGTATTTGTAAAGTTATGTAAAAGTTCAAGTGTAAGGGGAATGCAACGCCCCTATGATGTATTATTTTGGATGGTAGGGCAAGAGTGTAAAAAAAAAGAAAAAAAAAATCAAGAAAAATACAAAAAAATTGAGAAAAAGAAAAATAGAAAAAACATACGGACTACCATCCCGTTTCATTTTATGTTTATTTTATGTTTTTGTTATTTTGTTTTTAGCTTAAGTCGAGTCTAGTCTTGGCTTAGCAACGCCATATTTTACATGTAATTAATCAAGATCTTTAACTCGCCACCAGTAAAATATCCCTTATCCAACAAAACCGTGTTTATCATATCCCTACACCTCACGTTATAACCCGTTTAAAAGCCCTCTTTGATAGTTTATCTTAGGTGCTTACGCCTAGTGGAGGAGGTTTTTGATCCTTTCCCAAGCCTATGGTAATCTATTTGCTATGACAGGTAGTGAGAGATATTATCCGTTTTCATTTATGAGATTTATTTTGATGACACCTGAGAGATGTGAGTATCTAAACACTACTTGTGAGGTGCTAGTTTGTAATCTCCGTGCTTATTATGATTAAAGTGGAACGACTATTTGTTGTAATTACTTTTATATTAGCATTAAATGACCCCTAACTTGTATTTTGATTAGAATAAAAGCGCATTTGCTTGAGGACAAGCAAATCTCAAGTGTAAGGGTATTTGATGAAGCGAAAAGTGTACCGCTTTTAGGGGGTCATTTAAGCCCTAAATCGTATTTATTTGATCAAATATTACCCTAAATCGTTCCTTTTGTCATTTTAGGTACTTTGGAGAAGAAATCTGGAAAAGGAGGCATTTTGGACATTTTTGGAGCATAAAAGTGAAGAAAACGACAAAGTCTCAAAATCGGCTGGAAAAGTACCTTTGACGGCGTCAAGTATTGCTCTTGACGGCGTCATGGCTTGGCAAAAGAGGTGGATATGAAAAATACCCGTGACGCGCCAGAGAGTTTTGCAATGTAATTTCTGACGGCGTCACCCTTTAAGGTGATCAAGGCCATCACGGTTTAACTTAAAGAGAGACGGCGTCAAGCTCATTTCTGACGGCGTCAAGCCTTGATAAGCCAGAGCGGATTTTGGAGCACTAAAGAGGGACGGCGTCAAGAAGGCCATCCGGGAACCCTAGACACGGCGAGGTGACGGCGTCAAGATCTATAACGTGACGCCGTCAGCCCTTAAACTCTATATATAGTTTTGCAATTTTTTGTCATTAGTGTGCAACTTTGTGAGGAGAAACCTTAAGACGAATTTCTGCCATTTTTAAGGTTTTTCATACCCTTGGATCTCCCATGTTTAATTGAAGATAAGTTATCATTTAATCAATCATTATGTCTATGTGTTGTTTGATTATATCTTGTTCTTGTCTTTTAATTAACATGCTAGGCTAGATTTATCTTGTGTTTGCTTAGATCTAATGAAACCTAACTATTGATTATTGGTTATTAGTGTGTTATTAATTGTATTGAATGATTGTTTATCGATGTTAGGCTTAAGAAAACTGGCTAACCTCCTTTACGGTAACTTGCTTGAACGTCTTAAGAAACATGAACCAATGCGTACTAGGTTTTTATGGTTGTATTTAATGCATGAGCGAATTCTAGTGATCCCATGTTAGGAGCTTCTTAGCCGGCTCGACATAGGAGTGAAGTAGGAGCTTGTAGAGTTGGGGAAGTACGTACGCCACCCCACGATTGGTATTAAGGAATACACCCGTCATCCACGCAATTAATACACACTAATCAACCGGTAAAAGATAGTTAGGGAGTAAGGAAATCTAAGTAAACACATTTCTCTCCACATAAGTTTCACAACCTTTTCATTTTCAGTTATTTATTTTATTTGCATTTGTAGTTATTTGGGTTAGTTGACTAGCAACTAATTCTGCCCACTCTATCAAAAACCGAGATTTTACTTGCTTTTATTAAAAATATATAAATACAAAAAGAATCTTCCCTCACCCTTAGACCTATTAGAGTAGTTTTTCAATCCTAACGACACTATTCCCTGTGGAGAACGATCAATCCCCCGTACTTACCACTACACTATACTACATCGGTCAGGTACACTGCCTGGTGGGGTTGTAAGCCTCTTGAGATCCCTCGAGAGGTAAAACCTGTTGTAAGGTTGCAAAACCACGCATCAACCGCCCCGCTCCTCTAGGTCCTCAGATTTGCCTATAAATACTGGTTCATCTCTGGACTTTTTCCTCACCTTTTGCACCCCAAACCTTCTGTTCTAAATCTCTTCTCATCTTTCTAAATCCTTTCTAAAATCCTTTGATCATATATGCTTAAGCATTGGTTTCTAAGTGATCCAAGCTTCCATCATCAAAGTGCAAAAGAAGAATACTCCTTCAACTAGAGAAGAAGTATTGTAGTTCAATTCATATCATTTTGTAGTTGTGTAAAGTGTTTGATAAAGTGTTGTATAGTTGTGATAAGTAGATCTAAGTGTTAGTAAGTAGTTGTGTTGTAAAGAAGTAGTGAAGTAGTCGTGAAGAAGTCGTGAAGTAGCCGTGAAGTAGCCGTGAAGAAGTCGTGAAGTAGCCGTGAAGAAGCCGTGAAGCCGGTGTGAAGAAGTTGTGAAGAAGTTGTGAATAAGTTGTGTAGAAGTTGTGAGATTGGTTCTAGCTACGATTAGAACCCGACATCTAGCTTTGTGTCGTTAAACCGGTGTAAGCGAAAGTTGTGTAAGGTTTTCTCCGCCATAAGGGAGTTTGTTGACATAGTGAAGAGAACTCTCGATTAGGTGACTCGGGGAGTGGAGTAGGGCAAGGAAGGTGTCCTTGTAGCCGAACCACTATAAATCCTTGTGTTGTGGTTTGATCTTTCCATCCCTATCTTTCATTTCATTTCATTTACTTTATTTGCATTACGTATTTACAATTAATTATATTTGTTCATATTGTTAAAGAGTTGAATTCACATAAGGTCGAATCAAAGTTTTAAAAAGTAAACAAAAGTTTTCACAATAAAATTAAAAAGACGTAAAACTATTCAACCCCCCCCCCCCTTCTAGTTTTCCACACAAAATAATTCTTGAACACACTTCTGAGCCATCACGATCGTCTCTTGAAGCTGCATCATACAGGCCTGATAAATATTCTCCCCGAATGTTATTTTGGTGCATTCTATAGAAATCCATTCTATTATGTTCTATACATCAATAAACACCGACTACGTACTGCTGGAAAAGGCGTCTTGTTTGGAAAAGTAGATTATACTGGTCATGCCTTGGGTGCAACGGGTATGTGTAAAATGCGTTCATCGAAACTCGTCTTGCCTTGTCATTTGGATCTGCAGATCTTAGCTTCAACCTTGTATGAAATCCTGGCTGACCATAGATGAAAATCAGTGGAAACTGCAACGACATGTATGATTGATGAAGCTTGTTTATCCTTTTTGGTGGTCCAACTCTGTATTCGATGATAACATCATAGTCTGTTTCGGTTTTTGGACCATTGTCAAACACTATGGCTCCTAGAGTTTGGGATGTAGGTAGCTCATAACTGCGCGCACCTTCAGCATTATAAAGCCTAACCTTAAATTCAGGCACATGAGCTTCTACACATTTATCTCGTGTGGTTCGGAACACATGGACCAGCTCATTGTGAGTATCTAAAAACTGGATGAGGCCTTGCATCACCTCTAGATCTAATGCAGCTCTGTCGGAATCTTGAAAATGGCTCATCCTGTTTTGCACTTCATTCTGTGTGTCGTAGATATATAGCTGTAAAAAGCATGGCGCATCATCACCAGTAGGACAGAGTGAACCGATCCAATGGTATATTTGACCAGAAACTTTAAAGACATATGGCCCTCTTCCTTGGTTGATTGTGTTGTCAATCTTGGCACCAAATGAAGTCATGGTAAACATCTGATTGTAAGCCCTTATATTTTGCATAAAACTGCTGTCTGCAAGAAGCTGCTTGATATATGCAGGTGGATCTACCTCAGGTTCCATGAAAACTTTACCACCTCCACAACATAAATGATATTCAGCCTGACCATTGTAAGAATGATGCCCTTTAAGGCGTTCCTCATGCCAGAATGCAGCTTTGCAGTAATGGCATCGCTCATTACAATCCCCTAAATCATCATACACAGGTGATGTATCTGCATTGATTGAGAGACAACTCTGAATTAAAACATGGAAAACAACTTATTTAGTTAAAAGGTAAGTTGTTGGGAAAGGAAACGGCGAGGTTTACCTTCATTTGCATGAGAAGTTGATTGTTCACCAGGATCGTCAATACCATTATCTAAATCACAATGTAAATTACTTGTAGAACAACGTTGCCGTACACGCCTTGTGGCCGCCTCACTTCTTTTTCTTTTTTTTTTTTTTTTTTTTTTTTTTTTTTAGTTTGGTTTGGTGCAAACAGCTGTTATTATTTATATGAGTTGATTCAGGGGCATTATGTGTAGGTGTTCCTGTTGTGAAGGTAAAATAGTGCATTAATTAAGAGGCAACTCTGAATAGAAACATGAAAAACAACGTATTTAGTTAAGACCTAAGCTCTTGGGAAAGGAAGTGGCGAGGTTTACCTTCAGTTGTATGAGAAGCTGATTGTTCATCAGGACCGTGGAACCCATTATCTGAACCACATTGTAAATCAGTTGTTGAACAACGTTGCCGCACACGCCGTGTGGTCGCCACACTTCTTCCTCTCGTTTTTTTTAGTTCGTCTGCTATTATTTATAGAAGTTGATCCAGTCGCATCATGTGCAGGTATTCCTATTGTCAGTGCAAAACATGGTGAAAAGGTAATTAAATGTTATGTGTAATTAACTTATTGTTAAAATATTACACAATAAATTGATTGGTAATTTAAAGTTATAATCGTATTTAAAGACAATTTACAGACTTACTTTGAGTTATACCACACATAAATTCTTGACCAATAGGAAAGACAAGATGATTGGCACTATTTTGGAAAGTACCCTTGGGAGAATGTTGTTGCATTCTACGGTGGTCAGTTTCATTTCCTGGTGGATGACTCTGTAGACTCTGCTGCACAAATATTGGATTTGATGCTGTGAATAAGAGAAAAGGATAACGATGGTTATTACTTTTTTGTATCAAATACATTTAGGCTAGAAGTTGGTGGTTAAATTAAAAGGTAAACTTCTTTATAATAGACTGTATTACTTTACCTTGAAGTACATTATGAAGTAACTCATTTTCGGTTGCAGATACACGGCTTCCTGAAGCACTTTGTAAACTAATGTTGGCAACAAGGCATGTGGCAGTGGTAGTCGCATCCTGGTGACCATTTTTTTGGGTCTTGGTGCGTTTGCGCGTAGGCGTGGCTACATTTTGAAAAAGGTAACCCTGATTGAATAAATACTAACCAAATTTATTGGTTAAATTACTCCGTTTCAGGCGCTGAGCACTAAAAAAATTGGCCAATGGTGCAGTCGGCTGGCTTAGAGTACCAGTATGGTGCGTCCGAAGCTGACGGTCTGTAATACGTGAATTCTCTCGCTGAAAATCATCTACAGAAAATGAGTAAAATAAAAATAGTAAGATGACTTGTGCATTTCATAAAAAGCAGCAATCATAAGCGTATGGAGAATGTAGAATGAACTAACCTTTGGATAAACCAATGTTTGGTCTCAGGGGAGTACCATCAGGAGTATTAAAATAACGGCGTGTAACTGACTGACAATGAGACACGTTGTGTCTAATGTGATCTTGCATCTCGTAGTTGGCACAGCCATGTATAGTGGTGTCATTCGTTAGTTTTGGGGTTTGAGGCACTCGGTTGTCGATATTTTTGGTATCAATTTTCAATTTTGGTTTCATAATTAGAAAGAGGAAGACGAAGACCGATAAGGTAAACGAAAATGCATTTTGAAATGATGATTTCTAGACAGAGAAAAAAAAAGGCCAAAAAAAAGGCAACAAAAGTTAGAACTTGCTGTAAAAAAGGAAGCACATCTTCATAAAATAAGCGAAAAAAAGCTGAGGAAAAGCAACAATTAAGCACTCCCTATCATGCGACCCAAAAAAAAAACCTCCTTAAATTATTGTAACATAAAGAAGTGTAAGAAAGTTTCTAATCTTGTAATCCTAAAACAACAACTGTAATAAAAAAAGAAGTGTGGAATTAAATGAAGCAAAACCCTAAATCAACCAATAACAACAACAAAACTCTAAATCTGATATTAGAAAATTACCAACAGCCACAATTAAATAAAGCAAAACCGTAAATCAAGCAATAACAACAACAAAACCCTAAATCTGAGAATAGAAAATTAGCAATAGTTGCAACCCTAAAATAATAGCAGATATCTACTTGCATACACCACCAGAACAATAATAGTCACAATTAAATGAAGCAAGACCCTAAATCTGAGATCAGAAAATTAGCAATAACAACAACAAAACACAAAAATAACATAATAAAAAACTAAAACTTACAACGTATTCTTTGACAGTGTTTCTTCACACAATAACGCTACCAACTTTTTTGATCAAAAAATGACGAACCGACCTAAGTTTAGATCAAAAGTTGTGGATATAACAAATGGGGATACTATATCCGTAACATATGGCATAACAACAACCACAAAAGCATTAAAAAAATATTTTCACTATTCATAGCACTGTACACCCCCTCACAGGCAACTATAGTTGCCACAAAACCCATATGCTCGGATCGGACTAACTTGAATCGCCGTCGGGTTTAGGTGCCGGAGTTGCACCGTTCGGATCTCAAAGGAAAATGAAGACTGTGAGTGAGGATGAAGAGGGCGGGTAAGGGAATAAGAAACCAATTTATTATTCGGGGTGTGGATGGACCGAGTGGAAAAAAAGTGGGCTAAATAGCCCAACAAATGTAAGTTATATATAATTTAATGAAAATATATTCAAACACAATCAACTTTCTTTAGGATATTGTGAACCTATTATGCGAATACGCCATTTACATGAGTATTTCACTTAGATGGTGTTTTGTTTATTAACAAATGACCATTTAATAAGTCTTTACACAAAACTGCCGTTTACTGATAACTTCTTTGTATGTGTAACATGATATTTTGTGATGTAGTTATATCTAGATCTAGAACCAATGACACAATCTCTTAACATGTGTTGGTTATCTATGAAACTAAAGATTTACAAAAAAGTAGTGTAATATATATATAACTTCTAGATCTCTTTTCTCCAACATGTACATATCTCTACATATTGTTATAGCTATAAAATCATCCAAAGTTTACGGGTAAGTCACCTGAACATCATTTTTCTTGCTCTTTCTTCACTTCACACATAATTTAATTCACAATACCAAATCTATTATTTTTATACGTACCTTTATGTTTGTTTATTCTTTTTAGTCGATTACTACTATTAAAATTGTGTTAAGTTAAATGGTATCTTCGGTCATAATACAAATTTCTCAAACTATAACTCAAATGGATCTCGATCATTTTCACACATATATATATTTTTTCACCAAAAAAAAAAAAAAAAAAAAAAAAAAAAAAAAAAACTAAAGAAATGGAAAAAGATATTAGACTTCAAGTTATCATTCACACTTATATAAATAAAAAATAAAAATTTTCACACACTCAATATTTTCTCTAATATTCAAAAAGCCTAACATACAAACAATAATACATAAACCCGGATACATACCATGATTTCATTAAGGATGCTATGCTTCAATTAGATCTGTTTTGTATGGATTTGGGTTTGAGTGGCGGCACAAATGCTTCGACCCAATTACTTTGCTGACAGTATTTTCCTATTGCTCTTGATTTGTGGTTCATTGGGGTTTCGAAATTAGCGACTGAATTAAAATCAAAGGGGACGGGGAAGATTGGATATGATATTCATAATTTATATGGATTTGGGATGTAGATGCATATAGTGCTTGAGATGTGGAAGGGAGGAGTCTAGATATGAGAGGAGGAGGATTTGACTTTTTTATGGTTATTTTTTGTTAAATATCGAGCAGTTTAAATTTTGGGTCCGAACTTTCGTTTTGGGTGGAGTTTAAGTTACTTTTTTATTGTAGACTTATAACAATGTTAAACTTATTTTGAGAATTTTTTATAGATTGGTACGAGTTTGATTTTCGTTGTGGGTCGTTTAAGTTCTAATTTATCAAGTATTTGTAGAAATCAAACTATCACATTGCGTGAATTGGTCAAGTCAATCTTGGGCTTAACACTTAGCGATTATGTTAAATTCAAGGTTCACGCAACTCATATTAAAATTATTTTGCTAACAAATGTGATGCATGTTTCACAATCACATGCACAATTAGGTAATGAACTTCATTTATTAAGTTGAGTATCTCCTTACTTAACTAATTTGATATAAAAGACCATTGTACCCTCACTAACAATCCAATATCTTTACAACTTATATAAATATAATTAATAATAAGACAAACTTCTACAAATATATTAGCTTTTTAATACTTGGTTACGATTTTTATTTACATGATGTGTATATCAACTGATACCACTTAGATATAACGGCACTATCATTAGAGATATAACAACGCAATCATTACAGGATGTTTACACAGTTTTGGTGTAATAGACAAAAGAAAAAGACCTAAGTTGTGTGTAGTATAAACTATGTGTTTGAAATAACATTTTTTGCATTACGATGATAAAAGTCACTCATGTATATTATCCCTTTTCCTTGAAACAATTCTATTTACAAAAACTTACTTAAACAAACTTCGTTTATTCAGTTAAGTACCCCCTATCGAAACTAATCATAATAACCAAATGCGCATAACTCTTGGAAAACCGATGATTCTTTACGGTGAACAAAGCCCGTGCATCGCACAGGCCATGCTGTCTCGTGTTAATAAAGTTTTTTAATAGGGTTATGTTATTGGTATTATAGAACAACTTCAAATATGATTAGTGAAAGTAGGATAACTAACTTTGTGGGCAATAAGGGAAAGATATTAGAGTATACACTTTTGTCCTCCAATGCATACAATCACACCAAAAATGTCACCCTTTCATGTTAAATTGAGAAACAAAAAGTACGAGCGAAAATTTGTGCATCGTACTCCAATAGGACCTGTGTCATATCAACCGAAACAGAGAACAAACACTATAACACACTCTAGGAGCATCAAATTTGTGGCTGTCAATTCCATCCACTTGTTAATGCGAAAGTGGATACTAATGGTCACTAGTGCTTAATTCACACTAGTCGTCGATAATCCAATCAATCAACATTGTCTTTATATAAAGAGGCAATTACAAATGTAAGAAGACTCATAATCGCTGTTAAAAAAAAAAAAAAAAAAAAAAAAAAAAAAAAAGACTCATAATCGTAGAACAATCATTCTCAATTCTCTCTACTTTAACAAGTATACTGTTATTCCTGTTGCCTTGATTTTACCATCTTGGCTATGTATGCATACAATAGTACTGTATTCGTAACTGTTTTAATTTTAAACTATTCAATCTTGTATTGCATTTATGTGCTCAATACGTATTATATGTTACTTAAACTATGGTTGACTTTTTTATTTTTTATTTTGTATGAAAACGTGAAAAGTCAGGCAATAGCAATAATGTAAACAATATGTAATAAGCATTTGATTATGTTTTTAGTTGTAAGTTCGGGAGTGATTTTATGATTAATAAAGTATGAATGGTGATACAAGGGAGGGAGTAATGCTATGATGAAATGGTATTGAACCGTCCATTAACACTTTTGCAACTCTGGTTCATTGATTCTATTTGAGCAGCCCAAAGTTATGGAGGGCGCACTTGCATTGACTTTTGGCATATATTATTAGTTAACTTGATCAGAAGCCTGTAACAATAAGGATAAGATTTTCTTGTTCAAGTTATTTGATGAGATGTTTTTAGTTCAAGTTATTTGATGAGACGCATCAATGATGAGTGGTCTAGTGTAAGAAACTTGCTTGGTAACCTTTAGTCAAGTTCAAACACTAGTGTCAAAATTGAGATACTAGGAAGTCCCTCTATGAGGGCTTGGCTTGGGTATACTCAGGTCAAGTCTGAGGGGGCAGGGTTTACTCCTATTAATCGCCGTGCCTTCGGGCGGATTAGTAGGGGGTTTTCCCCCATCGGGTATTTGGTTAAGGCTTTCCACTTCGAGGGAGCTCTCTAGCGCGGGCCCAGTTAAGACAACGTAAGCTAGACCTTCCGCTGTTGAATCGCGACTCGAAGTTTTAAAAAGAAATTCACCTTTCAAAAAAAAAAAATTTTGATGAGACGCGTTTTTGACTTGTAGATATACGCAATTTAATCAATACATACCGTGACTGTTTATAACCGTTTCTATGGTATCCTTGGTGACCGATTCCATGTTTCTCTTTGTAACTTGTGAGGTTTCGAACCTCTCATGAGGAGGTTAGGTGTGAGGCGGTTATGTAAAGAAACTTAAGAGGTTGGTAGAGACTACCTTCTGGGTAAGTACTGTAAAATCGAATAACTGACTTAGTATTGTACTAACTCGCCGTTCAATATATATATATATATATATATATATATATATATATATATATTATATATATATATATATATATATATATATATATATATATATATATATATATTGTTAATACAAATAGCGTCTCAAAAACGTTATTTATATTCTTTGATCTTTCATTAGTTTTGTTAATGACAAATAAAAGGAATATCTTTTAGCAAATAATAAATACTAGTTTAAGTCTCTTAAGTACACATTTTATACTTCACATATTAATCAAGAATTACAAGTTTGCTTATTTAGTAACTTGTTTCCTTAAAATGAAACTTTAATTCTAAAACCATTCCATGACATCATTGCATGCATCACATACAATATCTTTGATATATCTTGGTTAGATTTGCAAGATACATAGTTGACATTTGAGGATCTTGGATGATTTGGTAAGATACAACTAGGGGTGCAAACGAGCCGAGCTACTCACGAGCTACTCGAGCTCGACTCGATAAAAAGCTCGAAACGAGCCGAGCCTTGTCGAGCTCGAGCCGAGCTCGAGCCTAAAAATCAACTCGTTTACTTATCGAGCCCGAGCTCGAGCCGAGCTTGTGAAGATCGAGCCGGCTCGTCGAGCCTTATCGAGCCGAGCCCATCTATTCAGTACAAGCACAATACAACCCGATCCAATCCAATTAACCCAAGCCCACCAAAACTAGGTTTATAACCACTAACCCTAAAACACATATAGAATCCGCCCCCACCAAAAATTATATGCTATGAAGAAGAAGAAACTCAAACCCACCATTGTTGTGATATAATCTGCATAAAACGAATAGTATATTGAAGGCATCAAGCTCCTCAGGTAGGTTTAATGTTTACTCTTTTTGTTTGAGTTTCTTTGACCGAGACAAGAAAATGATGGTAACAATCTTGTTAAACATCTTTTCTTATTGATTTTCGGATATTAAGCATGAGGTGTAAAGCTTCAAACAAAATCCGTGATGATAGTTTTCGTGTGTTTGACCTTCAATGGTCCGATTTATCATCGTATAACACGAATTAAATCTGAGATGCGATAATGATTTTCCATTAAAGTCCGAGTCTTGAACGAATAACAGTAAGAAAGTAACATTATTGTTATATTTCTTAACTTTGTCATTTCGTATATGAAGTGAAGTTGAGCTTCACATATTGATCGATGATGAGTTGTTCAACTAAAAAAATCTTGAAAAAGATTAGAAAAAAATTTGAACAAGCTGAGATCTTGATGAGTTGTTTGTTGGATTCGAGTCATGTGGTTTGTTGAATCCTTATTTAGAAACAGATGAACAACCGTTATTTAGAAACAGGAGTCGAGCTCGAGCTTTGTTGAATCCTTTCCATCATCGAGTCGAGCTCGAGCCGAGCTCGAGCTTTGTGAAAAGTTTATGAGCCGAGCTCGAGCTCGAAAATAAAAGCTCGGATCGAGCCGAGCTCGAGCTCGAGCTCGTTAAAAAACTGACGAGCCGAGCTCGATAATAGGTCAGCTCGGGCTCGGCTCGGCTCGTTTGCACCCCTAGATACAACTAAGATATGGTAAGAGACAACTAAACCTTAGCTGTCACATCCCACGGATCCAAATCATATGAAGGACGGATCCCTTGTGAGGGATCCGTGGGATCCGTGAGCTGAAGATCAGCTTGCCTATAAATAGGAAGCTGATCATTTGGCTCTCTCATCACTCATATAGCTTTAACACACATATTCATTCAGTACATATCTTACTAACATCATTCATAGTTGCATTTCACTTTGATCTTTCATTTTGTAGAAAAGAGATCAAGCATTCAAGGATCTACAGAACCGTAATCCTTTAGTTGCATTACTGTGTGATATTGTAGTTTGTTTCACACATCATATCTATCATTTGTAATCAGTGAGTGTGGTTAGTGCTTTAGTCCTTAAAGCACAAAGAGTGTAGGGAGTAGTTGTACCCGTGTAAAGAACTCGATATCTAGCTTAGTGTCGGTAAAGTAAATAGGCGACGTCAGGTTGGTTCTACCTTGTGAAAGAACCCGGTGTTTAGCTTAGTACCGGAAAAGGAAGTAAGCGACGTGTAAAGGTTTTCTCCGCCTAGAAAAGGAGTTTGTTTCTTAGTGAAAGATAAACTCTCGAGTAGGAAACTCGGGGAGTGGAGTAGGGCAAGGAAGAGAGTCCTTGTAGCCGAACCACTATAAACAACAGTGTCGTGTGGTTTGATCTTTCCTCTCTTTATCTTTTGTTTACATTGTGTGATTATTTATTTGTGATTGTTTCTTTGAAATTAACATATAGTAACAAAGCAAATAAAACTTGAAAAACGGTAAAAACTATTCAACCCCCCTTCTAGTTTTCCACAATTGGCATCAAGAGCTACGTTACTTAAGATCTTTAAAATATATTGTATTTTAAAACTTAAAACGATCCATGGATTTTGAAAACTTTAAAGAAGGGCAATCTATGCAGAGACCACCTCTATTTGAACCAAATTATTTTATTTATTGGAAAAATCGCTTTGAGACTTATGTAAAGTCAAAGGACATAGATCTATGGTATATTATAGTTGATGGTGATTACAAACCTATTAGTAATAATATTTCGGGTGGTCGAGATGAAGGAGCTTCTCTTACTCGTCACAGTGATGAGCAAAAGAAACTAATTGCCAAAAATAATGAAGCCAAAATGATGCTTTATAATGCCTTACCTAAGAAAGAATATGAAAGAGTTTTTATGTGTAAAACGGCTAAGGATATTTGGCAATCTCTTATTATCACACATCAAGGGAACTCACAAGTAAAAGATAACAAAATTGATCTTCTTGTCCAACAATACGAACAATTTGTTATCTCTGAAGATGAGACCATTGATAGTGCGTTTGCTAAGTTCAATACTATTATTACATCACTTAAAGCACTTGATGAATCTTTTTCTAGTAAGAATTTTGTCAGGAAATTTCTAAGAGCACTCCATCCGAAATGGAGAGCAAAGGTGACAGCTATTGAAGAATCTAAAGATCTCTCAAGCATGACACTGGATGAGCTCATAGGAAACCTAAAAGTTCACGAAATGATTATGGAAAAAGACTCGGAAATTGTCAAAGGCAAAAAGGAGAAGATTAAGTCTATTGCCTTGAAAGCCAAAGTCGAGTCAAGTGATGATGAGTCTTGTTCAAACAGTGATGATGAAGAGTATGCCATGGCCGTGAGGGATTTCAAGAAATTCTTCAGGAGACGAGGAAAGTTTGTAAAACCACCTCGTGATGAAAAGAAATCCTCTCAGAAAGATCGTGACGATAAGAAAGGTAAGGTTGATAGGAAATGCTATAGGTGTGGTGACTCCAGTCACTTAATAGGAGAATGTCCAAAGCCTCCAAAGACCAAGTCTCAAAGAGCCTTCGTTAGTGGAGCTTGGAGCGATAGTGAAGAAGATGATGATGATGAGCCTAAGAACAACGAAATGGCACTTATGGCTAATGACACAGAAGAGGTACATTCTGATTCATACTCCTCTATAGATGACGAAACCTTAGAAGTAGAATATAACAAACTGTGTGAAGTTACTTTAAAAATCATAAACAAAAACAAGTTTTTGAAAACAAAGACAACACTTTTAGAAAATGAAGTATTTTGGCTTAAAGAAAAAGCAATACGAATTGAAAAAGGTAAAGACAGTAAAGAAACGTGTGTGTCTTGTCAAGAACTAAAACTTGAATTAGAAACCTTAAGAACCACACAGGAAGATTTGATCAAACAAAATTCAAAGTTTAAAAGGTTTGATAAAAATATAAGTTGTGCAGATGAAATAATAAAAATGCAAAAGCTACCTCATGATAAAACAGGATTAGGCTTTATGAAACTAGGAACCTTAAGTGATTATAAGGAACAGACTGTGAATAAAACTGATTCAACCAAGTTGGACACTCACGGATCCGACAGATCCAAAAATTTGGATCCGCCAAGTGTATCCAAAGGATCCGCGAGTACAGAAGTTGAACAGAAGGTTCACAAAGTCGACCGTTCCAAGTTTGTTAAAGTTACTAAGAAACCTAACAGTAGTATAATCAATCATAAACATAAACCAGCAGTATCTTTAGGAAGAGGACAAGCTAGAAATGAATATAAAGTTAAAACGGATCAACAGAGACCTCAAATGAGTTTTCTCAAACACCCCTTTCCAAAGAGTATAGTTAATCCACAACATACTTATCAAAATAATTGGAACCAAAACATACCTAGAAACTTTCATGGTCCTAATTATATGTCATGGAACAATTGTCCACCATTTACATACATAAACCATGATAATGTCATGTTTAACCCAAACGGACCCATGAGATATTGGGGACCAAATGCTTGAGTCTTTTATGAACTTAGGTATGCTTGAAAGTTGATCTTGAACCTGATGAGTGGATCAAAGATAGTGGGTGCTCAAGACACATGACGGGAAACAAAATCTTTTCTCAACCTATCAAGTGTATGACGGAGGTAATGTCACATTCGGTAGCAAGCTTAAAAGTAAAATCATCGGAAAATGTACAATCTCTCATGACTCTCTATCTATTGATGATGTTGCTCATGTAGATAATTTAGGATTTAATTTACTTAGTATAAGTCAATTATGCCGCAAAAAGTATAACATCCTTTTCAGTGAAAATGGAAGTAAAATACTTAAAGATGGCATAACCGTAGGAAAAGGTGTTTTAAAGAATAATGTCTATGTTATGAAATTAGATAAAACACCTAAAGATAAGTTATGTCTTACCTCCTTGGACGAAAACTCAACTCTATGGCATCGACGCTTAGGTCATGCTAATATGAGGCTTATTCAATCTTTGTCATCCAAAGAACTCGTTAGGAACCTACCCAAGTTGAAATATGACCAACACTTTTGTGATGCTTGCAAAATTGGGAAACAAGTACATAATAGCCATAAGGCTAAAAACATGGTATCTACATCTAGATGCCTAGAATTATTACATATGGATTTGTTTGGCCCGTCGGCTATACAAAGTTATGGAGGAAATTTTTACACTTTAGTCATAGTAGATGATTACTCTAGATATACATGGACAAAGTTTTTGAAAACTAAAAATGAGGCATTCGACAAATTTGAAATTCTAAGCAAGAAAATTCAAAATCAAATAGGAAGTAATATAGTATCTATTAGAACTGACCATGGTCGAGAATTTGACAATGAAATTCAATTTGGAAATTTTTGTGATAATAATGGAATAACTCATAATTTCTCGGCTCCTCGTACACCTCAATCTAATGGTGTAGTAGAACGTAAAAATAGAACAATTCAAGAAATGAGTAGAACTATGTTAAATGAACAAAACATACCACAAAAGTTTTGGTGTCACGCTGTAGATACTTCTACATATATCCTAAATAGAGTTTTAATTAGACAATTTTTAAATAAAACTCCTTATGAAATTTATCGAGGCAAAAAGCCTACATTAGGATATTTTAGAGTTTTTGGAAGCAAGTGCTTCATTTTAAACACAAAGGATTATCTCACTAAGTTCGACCCAAAGTCGTATGAAGGTGTATTTCTTGGGTACTCACAAAACAGTAAAGCATACATTGTATTAAACAAGGAAACATCAAGAGTCGAGGAATCGTTGAACGTAACATTCAACGAAAGTCCACCTCCCTCTAAGACATCACCTTTGGTAGATGATGACTTAGTTGAAAGTCAAATGGTTAATGATATAGAAAACATTGAAAATGACAATGAACCCGTAAAAGGAGAAATAGTCAATATTAAAGAAACTAAAAGTCATCCATTAGAAAACGTCATAGGAAAACTTAATGAAAGAACATTAAGATCCAAAGCTCAAAATGAAAGTAATTATTTTTGTTTTATTTCAACCGTTGAACCTAAAAATATAGACGAGGCAATAAAAGATGAATCTTGGGTAATTGCTATGCAAGAAGAACTTAATCAATTTATTAGAAATGATGTTTGGACATTGGTCCCTCCACCTAAAAACCAAACCATAATAGGCACCAAATGGGTCTTTAGAAATAAAATGGATGAAAAGGGTATTATATCTAGAAATAAAGCTAGGCTAGTAGCTCAAGGTTACAATCAACAAGAAGGTATAGATTACGATGAAACCTTTGCACCCGTAGCTAGACTTGAGTCTATTAGAATATTACTTGCATATGCATGTGCACATGATTTTAAGTTATTTCAAATGGATGTCAAAAGTGCTTTCTTAAATGGTCTTATAAATGAAGAAGTATATGTTGCACAACCTCCCGGCTTTGCCGACTTTGAAAAACCAAATTATGTTTTCAAACTTAAGAAAGCTTTATACGGACTTAAGCAAGCACCAAAGGCTTGGTATGATCGACTTAAGACTTTCCTAGTTGACCATAAGTATACCATGGGCCTAGTAGATAATACTCTCTTCACCAAGAAAAAGGGATCACATATTATCATAGTCCAAATATATGTGGATGACATTATATTCGGTTCAACTTGTCAAGAGTTATGCGACGATTTCTCAAAAATCATGCATGACGAGTTTGAAATGAGTATGATGGGGGAACTAAACTTTTTCTTAGGTCTCCAAATTAAACAATTAGAAGATGGGATATTCTTCAACCAATCAAAGTATATCAAAGATATGCTTAAGAAGTTTGGTCTTGAAGACTCAAAACCCATGAGAACACCCATGTCCTCCGAAACCAAACTTACTAAGGATGAAGAAAATGAATCTGTAGATAGCACTAAATATAGAGGAATGATTGGTAGTTTACTCTATCTTACGGCTAGTAGGCCTGACATTATGTTTAGTGTTTGTCTATGTGCACGTTTTCAAGAAGATCCAAAAACGTCCCATCTTGAAGCCGTTAAAAGAATATTTAGGTACATCAAAGGTACTACACACTTAGGATTATGGTATCCCAAAGGAACGGGTGTAGAAACCATAGTGTATACTGACTCAGATCACGCAGGTGATTATGTTGATAGGAAAAGTACAAGCGGTATTTGTACTTTTGTAGGATATTGTCTAACATCATGGTTCGCTAAGAAACAAACTGCCCTCGCAATCTCAACAACAGAGGCAGAGTATGTGTCTGCAGGAAAGGCATGTCAACAAGCACTGTGGATGAAACAAGCTCTCGTCGACTATGGAATTGAACTCAACAACATTCCCATTCTTTGCGACAACAAAGGTGCTATCGATCTAAGCAAAAATCCAGTCCAACACGCTAGAACCAAACATATTGAAATACGCCATCACTTCCTTCGCGACAATGTACAGAAGGGAATCATCTCAATTGAGAAAGTTTCCTCAGAGGACAACATTGCCGATATTCTCACAAAACCACTTAAACGAGAACCTTTCAACTATCTTAGACTTGGATTAGGATTAATGGAAGCTAGTGATTAGGTGAAACATAAGTACAAACATTAATTTAGCCACACACGACACTTAATCAAAACATATGTTCTGATCCGCGGATCCAATCGACAACAAGGACGGATCCTTTGTTTTGGATCCGCCGGATCCGTCGCATGCTAAGTTCAGTTTATTATTAAATAAACAAGAACAACTACTATTCATTCCTCACTCCAAAACATATCACCTTACTATACTCGACACACACTTAATCTCCATCACAATTTAGACCATTTTCTTCCACAAATTTGTGCTTCTAACATCACTGTAAGTATTCTTATCATATTTATACTCCTGATCTGCGTCTAGGATTTCCATTTCATGCACAAAAACCAAAACTTGGGGTATATGCATAATTCTTGAAAAATCATGAAGCATATTTATTGCATTATACTTAAAAACATGTTTTTCTTAGTTAGGAATTGCATCTCATAGCACATTGTCTTAATTTAACAAAAACCCCATGAAAATTTTTCACTAAAATCTTCTAACGACTAGGTAAAATGATTTTTTCTTACATTGTTCATACAAATGCAAAAACGTTATCTTTTAGACTTCACTTGCATAATGTCTCTTGAATGCTAAAGGAAATACATAATTAATATGTATTTTCGGGTACATTCAACCGTAGCTACATTGAAATAGGAGCGTTTGGGTTATCTCTCGTTTGTAAACAAAACTTGCATAAACTAATTTTTCTTGCATCAAAAGGAGTCGAGATAACCGCACCTCCACATTGTCCCCATGTAGGCACACACTAGGAATTTTACACTTACTTTGATCATTTTAACTAAAACCATGTAATTTTTGTACTTAGGAAAATCATGCCTCCCGCAACCAACTACGATCACAAAAGAACCATTAACTACTTACCCAATGTCCACAAAACCAAAGGTCTAACCAATGCTCAAATCGAAATTTTCAAAGCCTTAGAGAAAAAGTATGTCCATGAAGGTAGAGTCGTAGATTCATCGTTCTATGAAGGAACTCAACTTAGGGAACAATTAGCCGCAATTCGATTTGATTCTCTTTTAGATATAGATGAACCAATCATTCCTAGGTTCATACTTGAGTTTTATGCTAGTGTAGGTCTTAGTTCAAGTGACCAAGGTTACTTAAGTCTTCATTTCACTCTAAATGGAAATCTTGTCAACATCCCTCTTTATCAATTTGGTGAGGTCTTAGGAATTCCAAACCAAGGGACATGTATTTACTCGGACAAATGGTCCTTAACAATCTTAGACTCCAATCTCGATAGGACGGCACCATATGTCACTCCTCTCGAATCAAAAGAAGTGATTAGGGAACATCTCTTCATTCCTAAGAACAACCCCACAAGAATGTTTCGTGGTCGTGAAGTTGCTAGAGATCCATTTGCAATGGAGCTTAATGAACTCAAACCCGAGTTCAAGAAAATGGAAGATGTCTTAAGGGCTAATGTGATGTGCACCATAGGAAACCGTGATCACATCAATGCTTGTTTGTGTCATATGATGTACAACATCTCTACTCATCAACCCTTCAATCTTGCTTATTATGTTGCCAAAAGAATGTGTGACATTCCGGTTCAAAGCAAGATGGCAATGCCTTATGGTATGCTCTTAACCCGACTCTATAGAGCCTTTGCACCCGCTCGTCCAAACCATTTAGGCTTTGTTCCGGATTACAATGAAATTGAACATACCTTCGTTCCTTTGAGTGACTTTAGAGTTAGTATTGATAAGGGCAAACGTCCTCGTGTACCAACATCATCCTCATCATCTTCAATGAGTGAAGATGATGGTTTGCCAAACTCTAGGATTCCTCCACCCGAATACTTGAGCCATCTTCCTCCAATTCAAAATGAATCTGCTGAGTATCAAAACATCAAAGGAATGGTGAAGAATCTTGGTCGTTGGATGATGAAATTGCACAAGGGGATGAAGAAGTTGAAGAAAAAGCTTACATGATAGAGTGTTTGGTTTTGAACAATGTTGGATGTTGTGATGTTAAACTTCTATGTGTCTAGAATTTATCTGATAAAACTTGTTGTGTATGTGTAATAACTGACACTTGCAGGTAGATAACCATCATGGTTATCAATTTTCCGGGTTATAGCCAGTGTTTGGCATAACACCTAAAACGGTAAGTTTCTAAGTACGGATTAAACTATGTGCAATCATGTGTTAATGTTATCATATTTAGTTGTTTTGCTATACATATTAGATGTTAAGTAAGGTCTAGGTGAATTTTCGGGTTTTCGTCGAAAAACGAGAAATATGACATATGTTCTGTTTAGTTTTTAAATTTTAGGCATACGGATCCGGCGGATCCCAAACCAGGGTTCCGCCAAGGCTTATCGTTGGATCCGCCATCCGCCAACCTGCGGATTTGGCGGATCCCTGAACAAGGTTCCGCATTTGATTAATCTTGGATCCGCAGGTTTCCCAGTAAAATTATAAAACTTTTTCGACTTATCCCGATTCTTAAATCTTAGTATTTAGTATCATTTAGGATTTATTCTCTGATCATAATTCATCTTAGAATCTTTAGGAATTCTTAGAAACTTAGGAACAAAATTTCCCACCAAAATTTAAATTTTTGAATTTTAGGTGTGAGTTACCAAACAGATACAAAGAAGGAACCCTTTTTAGGGATCCGTCAAATCCGTGGAAATATCAAATCATCAGACTTTCCACTATCTTCTTGTATTAACTGCAAATCCACAACATATTACTCAACCAAAGCTCAATGGATTGACTTCCTTGATATGACATGCACAAATTTTTGTTCCAAATCATTAGTAACCAACATTCTCTATTGGATTCACATCAAATCCAAACACACAGACTCACAAACCTTCTGTCTATAAATTAGCACTTTAGGATCTTCAATTCACATCACAACCATCTCTTCTCCTGTACATTTTAGCTATCATACTTCACCTAAAAGTCTCAATGACAAAATCACACAACTCCTCCACATCCAAGCCACTAAAACGAACAGCCCGTATGAGTGTGAAACCTTGTTGTTTTATCAACATTCACAACTCATCCTCTGAAGAATCATCACCACTAAACATATCCTCACCCATTGCTAGTGAAAACTTCCTTACTTTATCCACTCCAACTCCCTCACATATAGTCATAAAAACACCACCTCCTACCATTACTCCTGTAGCAACCACACCACCACCACCCGCTCCTGCTCCCGCTCCATCACAGTCTGAGAAGTCTGCCTCATCACCATCCTCACCAAAACTCCAACCCATGGAACTATTTAGGACACCACCAACATCTCCACAACCATATCTTGAAGAGTTAGAAGATCTTCCACCTACATCCACCAATCCTCCACCAATAAGTCTTGAAAACTTAGAACCTATGTTATTTCATCCTCTCCATCCGGAGATTCATGGTCCTCTATACCGTGAAGCACCACAACCTCGTCCACAAATACCACCACTATCACCAACTTCAACACTCATTGCCATTGATGAAGCAATGTGGAGCAACATTCCTCAAACACAAGAGGAGATAAGTGCGGAGTTAAACCAACTCTATACTCTCTCGGGTATGGTTGACCATCACCTTCATGAAGCAATGGACATTCAAAACATTCTTATGAACTCCCTCCAAACACCACAACAACCATCACACAACAACAACAACCAACCACCATCACCACCACCACCACCACAAAACTTGGAGCCTAGTCTTCCTCCCGGCTTCTCAAGTCATGATTGCGCACATTGTGAGAGAACAGCTCACTTGGCCCAAAGGACCAACATCTTGGTCCATGAGCTTCAAAATGAGATGCGGTTCATCTTGAACCATGTTCTTGAACGTTTAAACGCAATCTCTCATCCTCCTCAATAGGAACTTTCTAGACTAGATGTTAGGACCTTTTAAATTGTTGATTTAGGACTTTTTTTTCTTTCTAGGATTTTTTTTTCTTACACTTGTAACATCATTTCATCATTGTGACTTTTGTCACAAATTTTTCAATATCTATGAATGTGATGTTTTATGCTTATGAGTGATCAACATATTGCATATTATCATTATCATTGTGAACTAACATTCTTATATAGCATATATTATACCTTGATTATGATTGCCTTAGGTACTAATAATGATCAGACACTTACTTTGACTTTTTAAAGTCAAAACATATTGAAAGGCTTGTTTGGAGGAATACTTCACAAGCATTCTACTTCTTCATTGAAGTCATTCATTAATAACACTTCATTTGCAGCATATCATACCCTTAATATTATACGTTGGTACTCGAGAAGTGAGGAGTATACATCAAGGGGGAGCATCTCATAAGCATTTCATATACTAACCGTTTGTTTTGTAGATTCATGCATCATTTCCTTGATTACTCCATCTAGGGGGAGTATAAAACAAGGGGGAGCTTTAAAGTTCTCAAAATCGCATTCCGCTACGCTACTCTTTTTGTTTTGACAAAAAGGGGGAGAAAGGGACTAAGTTTGCATCAACTGTGATTCATCACAGTACATACATTTTTTACAAAACTTTTCTTTAACAAACAAACTTAATATATATTTTTAAGAACTCATGCTATATTTATTCTCTTGCTCAAAAATATACCTTATGTTTTGTCATCAACAAAAAGGGGGAGATTGTTAATACAAATAGCGTCTCAAAAACGTTATTTATATTCTTTGATCTTTCATTAGTTTTGTTAATGACAAATAAAAGGAATATCTTTTAGCAAATAATAAATACTAGCTTAAGTCTCTTAAGTACACATTTTACACTTCACATATTAACCAAGAATTACAAGTTTGCTTATTTAGTAACTTGTTTCCTTAAAAGGAAACTTTAATTCTAAAACCATTCCATGACATCATTGCATGCATCACATACAATATCTTTGATATATCTTGGTTAGATTTGCAAGATACATAGTTGACATTTGAGGATCTTGGATGATTTGGTAAGATACAACTAAGATATGGTAAGAGACAACTAAACCTTAGCTGTCACATCCCACGGATCCAAATCATATAAGGACGGATCCCTTGTGAGGGATTCGTGGGATCCGTGAGCTGAAGATCAGCTTGCCTATAAATAGGAAGCTGATCATTTGGCTCTCTCATCACTCATATAGCTTTAACACACATATTCATTCAGTACATATCTTACTAACATCATTCATAGTTGCATTTCACTTTGATCTTTCATTTTGTAGAAAAGAGATCAAGCATTCAAGGATCTACAGAACCGTAATCCTTTAGTTGCATTACTGTGTGATATTGTAGTTTGTTTCACACATCATATCTATCATTTGTAATCAGTGAGTGTGGTTAGTGCTTTAGTCCTTAAAGCACAAAGAGTGTAGGGAGTAGTTGTACCCGTGTAAAGAACTCGACATCTAGCTTAGTGTCGGTAAAGTAAATAGGCGACGTCAGGTTGGTTCTACCTTGTGAAAGAACCCGGTGTTTAGCTTAGTACCGGAAAAGGAAGTAAGCGACGTGTAAAGGTTTTCTCCGCCTAGAAAAGGAGTTTGTTTCTTAGTGAAAGATAAACTCTCGAGTAGGAAACTCGGGGAGTGGAGTAGGGCAAAGAAGAGAGTCCTTGTAGCCGAACCACTATAAACAACAGTGTCGTGTGGTTTGATCTTTCCTCTCTTTATCTTTTGTTTACATTGTGTGATTATTTATTTGTGATTGTTTCCTTTGAAATTAACATATAGTAACAAAGCAAATAAAACTTGAAAAACGGTAAAAACTATTCAACCCCCCTTCTAGTTTTCCACATATATATATATATATATATATATATATAATATATAATATATATATATATTATATATATATATATATATATATATATATATATATATATATATATATATATATATATACTAGTTGTCGAAGCCCGCCCAATGGGCGGGCACGCTTTGTGATTTTACTTTTTATAATTTACACACTCTTTATTACATTTGTTAACGTCATTTGGATGGTATTAGGTAACTTATTATTATTTATGATTTATAAATTGTTAATCCACAAAAGGTGTAGATTGGCGGGAACACCCTGACCCCGGGTGCCTTTTGGCACCAGCCATTGTCCACCCCACAAGGAATAGCTCTGGCAACTCTCCTGGCCTAGTGGGGCACCAACTGGAGTGAGCACGAGCCAAGACTCGGACCCCTGAGCTCTTATTCCACAAAATCTCTCCAGTTTGCCCATAGGTTTTGCGGAGGTGGGTACCTATATGAAGCAAATGCCAAGGATGAGACTTGAACCTGGGTCTATTGACTCAAGCACAATAATTAGCTATGATTTAAAAATTGTAGTCCGGATAAAAAAAAAATACAATATTGAACTTATAATTTTTGTTACGATATATTGATGATTCTTAAGCAATTATTGGTTGTTTTATTTTGTTATGCTATTAGGTTGTGTTTGTTTAATATTAAGGCAAATGTATTTGAGTAGCATGCAAATGGTATAGCTTACTCATGAAAGTTAGCCTACCCTTGATCATTTCATGCATTTAATTTTCTTACTCTCTTCAAAGTAGGCATGATTACTTTTTAATGCATTTAAAATATATATAGAGTTTTGCATTAACAAAATAGGTAAAAGTTTAATCTCTCAGTTAATTAAAAAAACAAACACACACATCACCTTACCTTCACCCGATAATTGCCTGCGTTCATAAAAGGTACTTTTTTTTTTCCGAACATTTATAAACATAGTATGAATATTGAGCTACTTTAATTAAGAGTATGTGTCTGTATATTATTGATTTAAGTTTTAAGTTGTTAGTTAATATAATATAATAATGTAATTAAAATAAGGTTTTTTTGCAGATCAAGTACTGGTTGTAATTAGATTTAATGTTTAATTGTAAGATTTTAATATTGCATGTTGGATACGTTGCTTAGTTTAAAAAACCTCAAATGTTGTAGTGGGGCAGTTAAACCTGAAATTAGGCACTTTTTATACATGAAAAGTGGTTTGTTTATGCATTTAAGTCATTTTTATATGTGATTGATAGATTGTGGTAGGCATCATTTTATTTCTGGATTTTTAATTATCTTTTGTATATCACAAAGTAATGATAGTATTCGTTTTGTTTTATTTCATTTTGGTATAATGAGGATCTCTATCGTTTTTTATGTGTGGCATATTAGTTGATTAGTTTGTTAGGTTTTATAGTGGTTATTCGGTTGTTAAAAGGCTTTAAGAGTACTAAGTTAAAAAGCGCAGTACTAACGTGACAATTAGTATTGATGGAAGTTGAATGTTGCTAAGAAGCTTTAACAGTACTAAGTTAAAAGGATTCAAAGTATAATGACTTATTGATGGAATTTGATTGTTGCTAAAAAGCTTTAACAGTACTAAGTTAAAAGGATTCAAAGTAGAATGGCTTCATCATCTTCAAATACTGATTCAAAGAAACAAAAACATGAAAGAGATCCTTCTCCTCCTTCTATGCCTTCAAAATACCAAATCTTTGGCATCTCCGAAGCTATTTGGAAAAAATGTAAGTCTGGTCAATTTGGAACACAAAAAACTCTTATTGAACTTTATAATAACCGTATAAAAAGGCTTGAAGAAAAAAACAAAGAAGATGAAGAGATTATATTGATGCATCAGAAGAAGATTGAAGATCGTAATAAAGTGATAGAAGAAAACCGACAGAAAATTGTTGAAGTTTATAAAAGTATTGAATATTACTAATCTATTTAAAATGTATGTACTATGAGATATGACAAAATGTAATGTTGGAATATTTTGTAAGTTTGATTTCTGCTACTATAATGCAATATTATGTTGGTTTGTAAAGTTATTTAATTTTCTTTTCATAGAAAGTTTGCACGCAAGGGTCATGTTATTCTGAAATTGAAAGGGGACACAAGGGTCCTTTGTACTGATATCAACAATACGTATATTTTGTTTCCGTTTGATATTACATAAAAATGAAAAATGAGGGCAGTAATTTTGGTTCAGCTCATGCCGGTTCAGTATGTTTTGTTTCTGTTAGATAGTTTTTTATCGTCATTATTTCCTCCTTTCTTATTCATATGAATATGAAGCACTGTATCTTTTTTCACGTAAGAAGCACACAAGTGTCTCTAACTTCAACGTGAATAGCTTTTATTAATTCATAACAATTTTTTTTTAGCTATGGTATTGGTTTTCAATCTTGAAAAGTTACCTGCAATACCATACCTAATAAAAGAGTCGTTTGAATTTATAAAGGCAAGTATGTTTGAAGATAGAGATATTTTACAAAATGATTCATGCTCATGTGAAGAGGAATCGAGGGAGTGAGAAGAAAGGAAATAAAAAGGAATCGAGACAGAGTAAGGAGATAATTGAAGTCTGTTATGAGTTACTATGGATCAAGGTAATTTTTAATTGTTTTGAATTATCTGAATCCTTTGGTGGGGTTGATAATTGTTTAAGAGTATAATGAATCAACCCTGTTACCATGACATGTTGCGAAAATGATATTTGTTACATGCAGATGTTTTGTTTGGCTGTTATTTCATAGATGTTGTATTGGTGTTCGTTATTACAATAGTATTCGAGTGTGTATTTGAAGGACTGGTTCGTGTTTTCATCTTTGCTAAATGTCTTGTGTTTTTGGAATGGTTGCAGAACAATGACAACACAATTCATCACGGATTATAATCATGTGGAAAATATGGGAACATTGGTAGGTATTTATGGAATTATATTCCCATAATAATCTTCTTATACACATTCTTTGAGTTTGTTTGTTCACGTGTTTGTTTGTTTTTTGTAAAACCATAGGTACTGCCTGATTACTATCATATTAATTACTACAACAATAATGACTATGTGTACCTGATTAATAATAATCGGGTTAAAAGGAAAGTTTTTATTTGTCGGGAAAGAGGTAGCGAAGAATGGAGTATATCTAGTGCACGGTGGGATAATTTCATAGAGCAAAGCGGCTATTTGAATATTAGGACTTTGCATTTCATAAAGGAGGCTGCAAATACCTTTTTTGTTACAGCGTATGATGCAGATGGATGGGAGAGCGATGGTTATGGGAGAATTCATACACGGAACAGGCTGGTTAGGTGCATTGCTGAAGTTGGGGTTGATCGAAGTTCATCACCGGTAAAGTTATTGTTGATACATAATCTGGCGCGGGCTGGATTCGACGACTCTCCCTGGGCCGTTCGTCGTCTTCTCGAGCCCTGAGTAGACCTGTTCAACAAAGAGAACCCGTTAGGAGTGGACCCGAGGCCGTGGCCCCGGGATCCACCTCCGACGGTCAAGTTAGTATCGATGCGATATAGCCTACAAGAGTTAGGTTTAGAATAACCTGTTCTGTTCTGTTCTTATCCCCCTCTAGAAGGGGATCCCAGCCATATATTTATAGGGCATGGATTAGGGTTTAGGCGTAGAGTGGGCCGCTGTCTGCCAGGCCTGGCCCATTCCTAGCCCAGTCCAGGCTATACGTCCACAAGCCCCCCAAGTCTAGTGTGACATAGTGCATGGCTATGTTATGCTAGACTTAAGTTCTTGTTCATGGCCTGATAGGCCCATGTGTGCGCAACTCAGGTGTGCACATGGGACGGACCATACCGCGCAGCCTAAATGCGACAGTGCGCACTGGGTCCATGGCGCAGTCCTGTTTAGCCCATTAGACTATATCCGAATCCGCGACCTTGTAGGCGCGTCCGTGGTGACCATGTTCCATCCTGAGTAACACCCGTTCTTACATGACGGGGAGGGATGCGCATATGCTAGGTTTCCCGCCACAGTGTGACAGTAAAGACCCCGTAAGAAGAACACGTAGTTCTATAGTTGGGGTAACACTGACATTGCGATTGTGAGAGTCTCACAATGGTGAAGGTGGATCCCGTATGCCGCATCCTGGGTAAGGGCGTACCTTTTGTACCAGTAGCGATGCAGCATGGTGCGACAGAAGACGTGCTTCTGTGGCAGAGGTGCGCGACTGTGCGCGACAAGGAGGTGCGAACATTACATCCGTCTTTACAACCGACAGAGGACGTCTCCCCTGCGGCAAGATGGTGCGAATATCCAAATCCGTCTTTGTACCGGGCTTGCAATACCTCTTTTGTATGATCTGCTTCCAAATATACCTGCGTGATGCGTACTGAAACAGTGGTATTATATACCCTGGTAGCCCCCCAAGTTTGATGGTGCAACTCATGTAGGAGCATTAAACTTAGTTATTCAAATCCTGAAAAACACTTAATGCAAATATTAAAAGTATATGCCGCGAATCGCAACATATAAAACCTAATGAAGTAAAAGATTAGCGTGAAGCAATATATAGCACATAGCATGTGAAATTAACACATAAGAGAAGTAGCAGTGTGAATTACACCTATCGTGAGGTTTTACAAACTACATAAATAATTAATTATTATTATTATTTTTTTTAATTATATATAAAAAAAAACAATAACCCAGATGGACACACCGTGACCGCGACTAATAGTTGCAATCGCACGCACAGACGCAGATGGATGTATCGTGACCGCATAGATTCGAACGTTTGTGGATGATCGCAGATGAACATAACATGACCACGGCTTTTGTCCAGTGCGCTCATGGCGATTGACTAGCATCGTGGTGCCTGTACTATTCCCGCTTTTGTCCAGTGCGCTCATGGCGATTGACTAGCTAATCTGCGAAGATGTCCGAACGCACAGCCTAACGCGGGTAGATTTATCGTGACTGCGTTCGAACGTGCAAACAAGCGCGAACAAGCATACCCACCGTAAAAACATTATGTGCGCGAATTAATTCGCGGCTAAAAGATAAAGTAGGTCCGATCGTGCGGACTTAGTGCGACTATAGATAAAATCGTGTTTACCAAGTTAAAAGATTTACATAAAATCTTCTGAATATTTAAAAGATAACATATCTTACCGATTTAAAAGACATGCACAAAAAATATTGGGATATCTTTTTAAATTTTAGAAAACATTGGTTGTATCTTATTACCAATTTAAAAAGATCAAAATACCGGCTTTTGAACTCGATGGTTGCTTTCTGGTGATGTGAGAGCCCGAAACTTGTCGGGTCCCACGGATGGCGCCAACTTGTTGATACATAATCTGGCGCGGGCTGGATTCGACGACTCTCCCTGGGCCGTTCGTCGTCTTCTCGAGCCCTGAGTAGACCTGTTCAACAAAGAGAACCCGTTAGGAGTGGACCCGAGGCCGTGGCCCCGGGATCCACCTCCGACGATCAAGTTAGTATCGATGCGATATAGCCTACAAGAGTTAGGTTTAGAATAACCTGTTCTGTTCTGTACTTATCCCCCTCTAGAAGGGGATCCCAGCCATATATTTATAGGGCATGGATTAGGGTTTAGGCGTAGAGTGGGCCGCTGTCTGCCGGGCCTGGCCCATTCCTGGCCCAGTCCAGGCTATACGTCCACAGTTATGTTATAATTGTATATATGTAAAATTTATGGAATTTATAAAGCTTGTTTTAATACTTTTAAATTTTGCTTTATTAGTGATTTCCTGTGGAGTTCCTTCAAGGCGTTGAACGCAATGATTTTATGATTGAATTTTCCGATTCTGAAATATATGTGGTTGCAAAGCAGAGTGTTATTCCTGGGACTTTGGATAGCGTTGGTTTCCAGTTTAATGTTCACTAGAATAAGGTTGTTCATCGTGCAAATCTAATGGTTGGTGAGCGAGTTGTGTTGACCAAAAAGACAGATATGCGATTGGCGTTGATGAGGTTTGATAATGATGGTTTTCAGCTCATACATGAACATCATTACCCCACACGGCTTGCATTTGTTCAAGGGCATGATGCAAATGAGCCAGGTAGTATTATGTTTTTTTAAAATATATATTCAATTTTACATGTTAATTTGAGGTGAATCAGTTGTATTTGTTTGTGAATATGTAACGTTTACTTTGTTGTTGATATTCGTTAGATGTAAGGTTGGTACACGGGTGTAATTGGTTCCAACATGGAGTGCATTTGTCTGAAGAGAGTACTTTCTACCGAAGGCTTTTCCCGTTTGTGTTCGATTCCGGAAGAATGGTAAGGGTTGTCTCTTTATATACATTATGTAGTTTGAAATTTTTAATAGATATTTAATAGTAAAAGAGTTGAAGTTATTAAGTTGTTGTAAATTCTTTCAGACTATACCAAGTGGTTTTGTTTCTGATAACAATTTGCAACAATTTACCCATGCGCTTCTAAGGAGGATGGACAGTGAACGCCGTGTAGTCATGAAAATTGAACGTCATGCTGATAGGCCATGGAGAAACGATCATATGAACTTTAGGACAAATTGGAGGACCTTGGCCGAAGATTTCCAGTTTCCAATGAACAAAATGATCAGATTCCAGATGGTTGGAACAACAGTCGATCCGGATTTTGAAGTTCAGTTGTTTAATGGGCCTATTCCGTTGGTGGCTGTGTTTGATGTATGTTAAAGTGCAGTTGTTACTTAAGTATTGTTTTATGGACTTATATTGAATTTGGGGTAAATTGATTGTAGTTAGATGCTTCAGGATTGATGGTTATGTCCGTGTAAAACCGCATCAAGGTTGGCTTGATAACCCCGTTTTCTGTGTATGATATTTCTTTTTTGTGTAAATGTGCATGTTCAAGTCGTCACGGATTATCGATTTATTTATTTATTTATTTTTATTTTTTTTATTATTATTATTTTTTTAATTTAAGGATTCATATAAACTTCCATTATACTTTTGGCTGCTAAATATATAATAACACATTCAACACTGGCAGTACCTTCAACACTGGCAGTACGTTTTATCAAGTTAGAGTGTTTTTTTTATTTTTTATTTTGAACATTGGTTTTCTGTAATGACATTAAAACATTAAAATCAATTATGCTATTGTAACGTAACAAATTAAAAGTTTTATCAGGTTAGGATGTACTTAGTGGTTGACTTGTTTTTTTTTTTTTGCTAACACAAGTCCCAAACCGACTTTGTGGGTTTTTTTTTTTTTTTTATTTTTTTTTTTTTTTTTTTACCCCTTCATACGAAAAAATATAAATTCATATAATGTTGCATAACACAATGTGTATCAACCCGAGTATATTTACATATATCGGGTTTTCAAACATGGTGTATGGAACATTATACTTAATCCAACACAAGCAACTAATGGATCATGTGTTTTATTAAGTAGAACCAATTCTATTGTTTAACCAATGTGGGATAATAAGTTACTTGTTAGACACATGAGTTATTCCACTTTCTTCAGCGGAATCAACTATCGGGTCAATATTATTAACGCCTAATGTGTTTACATCATATTCTTAAACATAAATCCCAAAACAAACATGCATCTAGTTTATGTATGAATGTTAACCTATACGTTAACATTAATCATGAAGTATTGTAAATCAAATTCACCGAGTACTATTCTACATAACATAGTGGCATAACCTTAATGCACACATTCAAACTCTCAATAGTCAAACTAATATTTACACATTTATTCCTAGCCTCAATAAACTCACTTAACGAACTTAACGACGGAACCGCAAACGATTGCAACTTCCTATTACTATCGGAAATACTCAATTTAAGCGTTTCGAAACCGGATAAAAGAGACCTTAAATCATAAGCAGCTAAAATGAAATCCTGATAATGAACTTTACAAACCTATTCAATTTCTGATTCATTAGATCTACAAAAGCGACGAAGATGATGTAGTGGCATATGTACAAAAGTGCCTAACATGTGGCATGCCAATATAAAACAAATCTAACTACTAATCTAATTTAGGGTGTTGAAGCAAAAGAGTATGCCATATGCAAGTCATCATAAGTGAAAGTTTCAAAGTCTTCAGAGTCAATGTCGTCTTCATCTCGAGCAACATCAACTTCTTCATTCCTGACTTTTGATTTCTCAAATCCACCATTTTCTTCCAAAAGTTTCTTAGCAGCTTGTCTTTCTTTTTTCACCTTTTCATCTCGTTCCTCTTTCCGTTTCCAGTTTCTCATTCTCTTGGCTAATTGCTTAGAAATCAACCAATCATAAACAGAACTTATGGTCTCTGTTTCATCATCATTTTCAGAATCCTCAACTTCTAATAAATGAATAAATATAAATCAAACATAGTGGTTAGATACCATATCAGTTTAATGATATCGTTTTTACCATTAATTTCACCATGTTAACAAAGTACCTTCGGATGATTCTTCTAATTGAAATATTTCTGCAAGTGATTGGTTTTCATAGGACAACACCTCATTTCCTTCCTGTTTGGGTTGCTTGCTACAAAAAAATCAAACACATTCAGTTGCTAAATATATAGGATAACACATACTGTAAAGATTTTAACATACTTTGGTTGATCTTGTTGATTGTCTTCAATATCTGCAACTTGTAGTGTTCTTTTCTTTGGAAATGACATTTTTTTTAATCAACAGTACCTTCAGTTTAGGTTTGTTTTTTTAAAATAAATTTACAAATATGATTATCAAATGGTGTTTATATAAAAATTTATTACCGATATGACATATAAACAGTGCAGCCGTATTTCACATTGAAAAGTGTATATTTGAAGATTCAAGTTGAGAATATAATGATGATCCTTTAACTTCTTTTGTAATTATGATAAGTATTTATTTTTTTAAAATAGTAAACTTTTACGATTATCATTAATATCGAATGAAATATTTAAAAGTTTGATATCTTTCAATCTTCTAAATATATAGAATGATTTTTGTTTAAATTAGATTTTTATCTGTTATGAAATTTTAATTTAAAATCCACACTCGTTTGTGTATAAACATTTAAAAATGTTGTTAGAATTGATGATGTATAAAAACAATGGACTAAGTATATTTAAAGTGATAATGCGTTCTAATAGAACTCTTATGAACTGGTTATAATATCAGTACCAAGTCGGGAGCGTAGCAGTACAAAATTAAAATACAAATTGTCGACAACTCAGCAGTACAACATAACATATACGTATTGTTGATACCAGTACAAAGGACTCTTGTGTCCCCTTTTAATTTCCGAATAACATTACCCTTGTGTGCAAACTCTCTATGAAAAGAAAATTAAATAACTTTACAAACCAACATAATATTGCATTATAGTATTTTTTTCCAAATAGCTTCGGAGATGCCAAAGATTTGGTATTTTTAAGGCATAGAAGGGGGAGGAGTATCTCTTTCACGTTTGTGTTTCTTTGAATCAGTATTTGAAGATGATGAAGCCATTCCAATTTGAAATCAGAATATAATTAAAGAGTGAAAATATGATGGAAGTTGTTTGTTAAAGGATTGTATTTATAATCAATTATGTAACTATTTAACACGTACATTTAATGAAACGCAATAAATTGATAATAATTTCAAATGTAAAGGAAAATTCTATGGATGTATTTACAAATCTACCAACATTAAACGTAAATAAAAAAAATAGAAACATTAAGAAATATTATTGTATACGAATGAAACTACAAACAACAATAATTATCCATTTGTTTATTAACATCGTTTAGCCTCTCTTGATGCTCTAATATTTTTTTCCTTCGTTGATCAATAGCCTCTTCACATTTCAATATTGTTTCTTCGTTGCTCACAATTTCTGCTTCCATCACTGCTATTGATCGCCTAAGCTGCGCAATATATCGTATTGGTAGAAAATACCTCACAGCCACTTGGTTCCTTTTTGAATCTGACGAGGGTTCCTTTGGTGGGGAAACACTTCTTGGGCGTTTGTTTGGCGACCTTGACGGGGTAAAAAACTCACGACCCATTAGATTTTTTTTTTCTTTGTTAAACGAAAGTAGAAGAGGGTTGTATATGTTTAATTGTTTGTGAGATCGAATTAGCATTTATAGATGGTGAAAAGTTGTATAATCTATAATGAATATATTCTAAATTTAAACAAAATTCGGTATACCATATTTATCTGTTACTATATATTAGCAAAATATGTTAAAAAAATATTAGCATTCGATAAGTAAGAAACGACTTTTAATTATTTGATTTAAATATAAGCTTATATTCGGAAATGATGTGCGCATATCATATATTTATAGTATAAAATAATGTAATTATTTGCATTTATTCAAATGGTGAAACACCATACACGAAAAAATAAAACAAATGAGAAAAAAAAGGAAAAAAAGAAATAGTATATATCGTAAACAAATTTTATAGGAAATTCATTAGTTTAGTCAAAGTGGTTATTAAGGGATATACATAATTTTATAAATTATGTGAAATCTTAATGTATTAACACTAATATTGATTCAAAATTGTGAGTTAACCGATTTTGTTTTTATTCATAATGATAAACGTTATCAATTATTCAAGATTCGTAAACAGCAGAAATACATTTTATATCAAAAATGTTTCATGGACTAACTAACCAAACATGATTGAAAATCATGAAAATCAAAGTAATTCATTTATTATTTAAACTGAAAGCAACTAAACTTGCAAACAACGACTACTAATAAGATGATGAAATTTCAATCTTCATCACTGAAGAAGTTTAAATCCACCAAATATTCATCAGTTAACTCATGACCCATCTCGCGTAGTTCGTTAATCATTACTTCTGCTTTTAGGACCTTCGACTTAACGCCGTTGAGAACTTTTTGAGACTCTTGAGGATCCCCGACATTCAGTTTAAGCCAGTCGAGGAGAATAGATTCGTCTAACTCATCTATTAAATTAAAAGTACATGGATTAATAAACTTAATATGAAAACATAAATCTATTTAAAAAATATTTGAAAACTTATATGCGGTACCTTTATTACTTTGAGAAGATCCACCTTCTTCAAAGACTGATGCAAGAAATCTCAATGCATCGTACACCTTAGTATTTGGCTCTTGATTGTGTTGATCACGTATTCCATCTTCCATCTTTGGTCGTGTCTCTTTTTTTTTCAGGAACGGTTTGATCTTTGCAATTTGAATCATTGTGAGGTGCACGTGAGTTTGTACCTTGAAAGGTTTTAGGGTTTGATGATGCCATGGGAGCAATATATGTCGATGGATGTTATTCTCTTACCCATTATATAGTTTTTTCATTGATTCCTAATGTTTATTACTGGATTGCTTTTCTTGGGGCATACGCTTTTTTATATGTATTAAAACAGATATATGGTATTTTCAAATTTAACATACATGAAGTATAAATATATTTGTACACAATATGTGGTGTTTGTTAAACAATTCAGAAATACCAACAATATTATTTTAAATTTTAACATACATGTAGTATAAAATATATTTGTACACAATAAAAACATGTAGCCAAAAGAGTTGCTCACATGTTACATGCTGCAAAATGAAGGGGTTATGTAACGGAACTGGAGTTTTTCTACAAATTGTTCCAAATTGGTGCAATTAATCACACCCATGCTTCATTAGGTTTCCCCATTCAATCGGTACACATTCATATACATTGTTTTAATTCACAACGTCACAGTCCTTTTCCACCATCATGTGAATTCCAATTCCTCTCATCAATACTGAGTGAACGCCACATGTCTCGAATTAAACTCCAGTTTTGATGATGAGGGGATACTTCCAAACAATTCACCTTCTTTTCTTCTTCAGGGATTGTGTCTCTTCCTTTCAAACTGATCATATATCCTCTGTATTAGATTTTGAACTACTTCAGAATTTTCTTCATATCTGAGCTTTAAAGAAATCATCATTGCAAGTACTTCATAACTTAATGGATATTCTAGTTCAGCTAACATAAATATATCAATTCCACCTTGCGTCGACAAATGATGAACATTGCAGGTACCATAGAACTCCCATACAGTAGATAGCTCATACTAAGGAAAATCCCAATGAACATCCGTAGGATCTGGTTCATATAACCTCTTTAATTCAACCAAAAGCTCTTGCTCTTTCACATCAGACTTCTTCTTTGTTTTGAGCTTATTTTGAACTAACCTCCATAAAGTATCCAGATCTTCTCTATCAAAAGCTCTCAGCAAATTTTCAAAATTCTTGTACACTGTTGTCTCTCCACCAAATCTAGTAACCTTGCAAGCTTTCCCAAATTTGTCTATGTAAATTTCCCAGTCAATTATTGGATGTCAAGATTGAAGTGGATCAACATGTAGAATTTCTGGCACTTTAACTAACATTTTGCTCATCTTCTCTTGTGATAATTTTACACTTTCTGTATGTGCGTCCACCTTCCCAGGTTGTCCTTTCTTAGCAGTCTTGACCCTTTTTGGTGATCTTTTATGTTGGTCCATAGGAATTTTCATTCGAGCAATTTTGTATGCATTGTAATACAGAGATTCAATTTCTGCATCTGATTTTCCCTTCAACTGAACTGCCGTCAACCCAGCCTGATTCCTAAGATACATCTTCATCTCTCTGATGACTTGTGCCTTTGTTGGGTTTTTCTTTCTCTTCTGACCTTTATTCTTACTAATAGTCTGTGTTATCTGACTATAGGCTTCTGCATAACTCTTTAAGTTAATAAAATCATCAAGCAGGTCTGACTTTTCTTCAACAGTTATGTTTTCATCTGCTAATAGTTCTATACTCTTCTTCCTCACAACTGTATCAGAAGCAATTAGTCGTTGTATTTTATCTTGTTCTGTCACAATAGCATCTGAAGCTACTATATTCCTTTGCAATTTCGGAGTCTCCATAAAGTTTGTAGCTTCATTTTTCCGGGGCTTTCTTGCTAATTGTTCATCCAAGTCAATTTGAACTTGTGTTTTTGGATTAACTTTATTTTTTTTCTCAGCTTCTTGCTCAGCTTCATCTACTGTCATAGGTACCTTTCCTTTTTTTACCCTTTTTATTTCATAATCTGAAACATTAATAGCACGTTCTTCCATGCAAACATCTTGTACTGTTAACTTTGTACTGTCACCACCATTTCTACAACCAATACCCTCTTCATCAATATCTATTTGCCTCCCACCAACTGCTAATGAAACTAATTCATCCTGTTTTTCTCCTTCAATTTCTTGGTTCTTAAATTCATAGGACCCCAGTAACTCTGATCCTCTTGTAACACTTTTGTTGGTTTCAGTTTGAATCACAACCCCTACGCCAAAAGGCTTCTGAACTAAATCATCATCCAATGCTATTCGTGCTTTTTCCTTCGTCGACAATTTCCTTGATGGTTCTTGCTTAGTCATTATTCCTTTTCCCTTGTATGCCTTTGATTTTCTTGGTGTCCTTGTATAAAATGCACTGGCAGAACCTTGATACCCAGCATCCATTAAACTCTGCAGGATAGTAGCACCTTCAACACTGGCAGTACCATGATCTGTTTCATCATTATCTTCATCAAATCCAAGAAAACACTTATTTTTCCAAGCACATATATATTAGGCAAAATTAAGAGCACCATTACACATATTTTTTCAATGCATATATTAGGCAAAATCGAGTAGTATATATATATATTAGGCAAAATCGAATATGACAATGCATATACAGAAGTCACCATCACACATATTTTTTCCAAGTATATATATTAGGCAAAATTAAGAGCACCATTAGAAGAATTTAAGATCAAGCATTAATAAAACACCAACTGCATGCATACTATAGGTTGTGCCTCTTTGTTCTTTGTTTCACTTCAAAATTGTACTCCCTCATATTACATTATCCTTCATGACAATTTGGAATACTTGATGACTATTGTGTAGCAAAGATATAAGAATGATACTCATGAGACAGGCACAAATCCTACAATACATGTGTATTGATCTAACAACAAATATATCAGAGAGCTTTAACAATGTCTTGCGAGGTGCTAGACAATTGCCCATTAGAGCATGTATTGATATAACATTTATGAACTCACCTTCACCAAACTGTGTAGCATCATAATCCATCTGCTCTTCTTGCCTCTCCTGAGTCCCATACTGCTCTCGAACAATAGAAACATATGGATCTTGGTCAATCTGGGCAATCTTCCCTCCATGTTTGGAAGATCCCTCACCTTTATCTGCACACTCACCATCCGATGAACTCGATGAAGAAGATGATTCAATAGATGCTACCATGTAAGCTGACCTCTTTCTTTTAAGTGTCTTGACCTGTTGTTCCAATTTTTTTATTTTACGCACCAGCTTTTTATACACATTGCTAAACAACCTCTTGTGAGAAGTGAGATCAGCCTCCAAAGTAGTAAACTTCTCAGTTATATTTGAATTCTGAGAATTGAGATCAGACTCCAACGCAGTAACCTTCTGAGACAATTTTGTACATGTTTCCATCAATACCTTAAGTGTCTGTCTGCCCTCAGTACTCCCTGATGTATTACCTTCATAGACAGGTGCATCATGCAGCACAGACTCATAATCCACCATGTGGTGAGTTTCTGAGCCAACAAATATCTCGCGTTGGCTTGCGATTCCACCAATAGTACTGGGTTCATAGGAACTTGGTACTGTTGGTGTTGCCATAGATTGGGTATTATGTACGTTACTTCTATCCTGCCCAACTTCTAAACCTGAGACAGTAGAAGCAGCCCTTTCTATAATGACAAAGCCAACCTCATCTGCTACATGGGGAGTTGTAGGGTCTCCGTGCTGAGGAACAACAGAGCCCTCTCTGGATATAGACCTATCTGGTGTGTGATGGGGATCAACTTGACATGCTGATCCTTCACCATGTACTTGTAGCATAGAATCAAATAAAGGAACCTCTTCCTCATTATACCATTTAGAGGACATCTTCATATTACTGAAAACTTTTTGGGAAAGCTTGGGAGTGAGATAAACATTTTTATGAGGAATAAGTTGATGTTTAGATTTGTTCAAAATAATTTGTATGAACCTGGGATACATCAAAAATTTTGATTTGATATCAACATTTTTAAGCATGGCTTGAAAGATAAGTTTAGAAAAATTGAAAGTTCTGTCAGTGGCCAAGCAGATGAGAGCGGTCGCGATATTGCTACTGAACTGTTCCCACGAGGTTTTCTTAGGACTGAGACAGTGAAGGATGGTGTGAATTAAAAACCTCCATTGTGGGGCAAAACCCCCTTTCTGGAAAGTTAATGATTCTGATTGAATATTGTAACCTATTCTGGTTAAAGTTTCAAAAATTTCTGTGTTTGGCATAGAACTAATACCGTTTGAATCATCCAATCGGAGATGCCGCCTGATTGATGATTCAGTAAGAGTGATATATTTACCATCAACTGTTGCAATTAATTCGGTGTCACCATCTTCAAATGTTTTGACAGTGGCGCTTTGCCAAAACTCTTTGATTTGGGAAACATATATAGTAGGATTTAATGTTAAAGAATACCTTATGTGAGAAGCATTTAAAAAGTCGACTATCTGATGGTATTTGGTGTCATCCTCTGCTTTTTCTAAATAAGCTACCATGTTGTGCTTGTTGGCAAAGGTTAAAGTAGCCATGACTGTTGGTAAATTATTGATTTGACTGCTGGGATTAAAGTAATTTGGGTTAGAAAGTAAGCTGAAGAAAGTGAATTGAAATATTATGAAATAATTATTAGGGTTTCTATTGGAGCACCTTCAAGTAAAAGATAACTTTTCATTCAACAAAGGTGAACAAAATATATTAAAATTAAAAATATACAAAAAGTAACCCCTTAAATATAAATAAATATTAATAATAATATCAACACAGTCCTCAACGGATATTTTAATAAAGCCGTAAATTCGACCCAGTACAAACGTCTATCTAGCAGTACAAATATATCCATACCCAGTACCAACGTCTATCTAGCAGTACAATCTTTTAAGTGACAGTTCTAAATTTATTCAACAACATACATGCAGTTCATAATGGGTATTGATATTTACATATTGCAATTTACTTCATACACATAAAATTTGCATGTATGAGCCTAATACCCAGTAAACTGCTATGTGTAAATATTTACACATTGCAATTTTCTTCATACACATAAAATTTCATGCAAAACGTCTATCTAGCAGTACAAATATATTCATACCAATACTAAACTTTTAAGTGACAGTACTAACCTTTTGAATTTTTTTTACCATAGCAGTATTGAGTCTAATCATACAAGTGGTGTTCCTTTAGCAAATATGTCATGCCAGTACTAAATTTAAAGTTAGCAATGTTCCTTTAAACTCATTATAGCAGTGTAAAGCTTTTTAATATTCAACAACATACATGCAGTTCATAATATGGTTCATATTCATGCAAAAATATTCAATGTTTAATTCATAATACGATTCATACTCATAACCGTATCATTAATTAAATACAAACTATATGCAATGAAATTATCAATAACACAATAATCAAATTACTCAATAACACAATACCTTTCAAACAACTTTGAAAACTTTTGTTTTGATTACGTTTTGAAAGCCTTTCAGGATGTCTTTGCCGCTGCATCTTTGATTAGAGTTGCTATGTAGATCCGAAGTTAATGAGGTATACACAGTGCAAAATTTAGGGCTAGAATTATGTGAATTATACATATGTATAAACTATTTTTGGAGATAAAAGATATCAAAAAATCTATTCTAAACTTATCCTCATACGAATCAAACTGCAATAGGTATTGTATTCGGATTAAGCTTCCCAAATAAGTCTATATCCTTCCCTGCGTTTATAGATTTTAGTTTGCAAAACAAATACAAAACATTGTGTTAGTGCGGTGGTTAAGATGTGATTAGCACTTATTCACAAACCCATGTTCGAATCCATGATAATGAATTTTTTAACAAACAAATTCCGGAATTCACAATGCATAACACTGCTTACGTGGACTCATTGTGATGATGTGGAATAAAAATATGATGACGTGGTATTCCATGTCATTGATGATGTCATACACAACCTATTATATATATGTTATAGATATAGGGTGGGGTTATTCTAAAAAGTCTCTTATAATAAAAAGTGTAGGAATGATTGTGATAGTGACATGTGTCACCCCTATGCCACATCATATGTGTCACCCCCATCATATGACATGTGTCACCCCCGGAAAAAAAAATTTTCCGCCAATTTTTTTTTTTTTTTTTTTTTTCTTTTGGGTAAAAAAAAATTTATTTTTCCCGCCAAAATTTTATAACTATGATGCTTTTTTTTTTTTTTTTTTTTTTTTTTTGTGCATTACAGTTATAAAAATTAGTTATAACTATGATGCACCAATTTTTATAACCGTGATGCATCTTGTTTTTTAATGCATCATAGTTATAAGTTTAGTGCATTATACACACACACACCCCCTATAATTCTCTCTCCCTTCCCTCACCACCTCCGGCAGCCACCGTCACCGCCGGCAACCACCGTCGCCGGAAAATTTTCCGGCGAACCCAACCCTTATACCAATCGATAGATCCAGATCTCCTTGTCTTTTCTGGAGAGTTTCAACTCCAACCGAGCCGCCTAGCACCACAACCACCACTACGTTCAGCCGCCACCTCCTTGACGCGCTCTACATCTTTCTTTTTCATCACTTTTCTTCAAACCCTAATTCGTATATTTTAATAAAACCGAATAATAATTAATAAAAGCTTATAAAACCTTTCGATCTAAACATAAATCGTGTGGATCTAATTTATTACGCCACGAAACACTCAACTCAGTCCGAGTTGGGTGACTCACCGAGTCAACTCGCGTTGACTCAGGGTGAGTCGTTTATTTTTTTTATTCATTTCATTCGATTCTAATTTATTATTTATTTTGTAGCTGGTATTTGGAGTTTTGTGTATCGAATTGATCCGAGTTGATCCTGGTGGTTGAAGCCGAGAGCCCTCGAGCTCGTATGACGCTTTGACCGTGACTCATTGAGTCACGGCAGTACTGGGTTTAGGATTAGGGCAGTTTTAGTATAGTTTTAATTTTTATTTTATTTCGATTTGGTTGTATTAATTTGATTTGAATTTATTTTTATTCGATATGGTTGTATTCGATTAGATCTAGGTTTGTTGGTTTTGGTTTTGGTTTTGGATTTGGATTTTTGGTTTGTATTGGCTGTGTTGATGTGGTTATGAAACAGGAATTGGAATTGGCTCGGATTTGGATTGGTGTTGTTGTAAATCCGAGAGCCCTTGGCTCAAGTTGGCTCGAGCCGTGACTCAAATGAGTCACGGCCTAGCATTGATAATCTTGATATGATGGGGAATTGGATTTATGGTTGTGTTGTAGATTATTCGAGAGCCTAGTGGCTCGGATTGGCTCGAGCCGTGACTCAAAAGAGTCACGGCATAGCCATGATATTCATGTGGTGTTGAAAAGTTAGGTTGTGATTTGGAATTTGTGTTACAATGAATTGGCCGAGAGCTTTTGGCTCGGGAAGGATTCGAGCCGTGACACAATTGAGTCACGGCATAGTCTTTATGATTATGTTGTGTTAATGTTGGATTCAATTTGGCTTGTTGCCACAACCGAGAGCCTTTGGCTCAAATAGACTCGAGCCGTGACTCAATGAGTCACGGCCAAGGTCTAATGGTTTATTTGTTCAAACGTGATTAAGCCGTGACCCAAAAGGGCCACAACTAGTTGGATTAAGTCCTAAATGGTTAAGTGCTAATAAATTGGGCCCAAAAGCCCAACGAAAGCTCAATAAGTATGAGTTAAGTATTGGGCCGAAGCCCAATACACTTGGGTCATTATATCTTTTATGTATTTATTTTGCTATTTATTTAATTATTTATTATTGAATATGATGTTTCGGTTTATTAATTTGGAAAATACAAAAAATTTGTCGATAAACTTATTAACTAATATATATAAGCAAATAATAGTGTTCAATTGTATATATTAATTTGTAAAATGAGGTAATAAAATATGTATTCAAAAGTCATAACGACTTGGAAATGTTTTATAAACGGGCGCATCATGCCCAAATTTCTATAAAACCTTTTACAATTTAATCATTTACAATTACTCAAATAACTTAAAAACCTTTTCGATACTTGAATAATTTCTTCCAAAATATCAATATTTCATCAACTATTTGGGAAAAAGGTAAAACACCGAAACCATCTATTTATGTTTTCTGTCAGACTTAACTTTGTTCTGGCAGACTTAACGATTTCATCAGCAAACTTAAGTCTGTTCTACAATAATTCCCAACAATCCTCCCCTAACTTGATCTTCATACGCCATGAACTTCAAGTTTCTTTCTTGATAAGCTTCCTGAGGATGTTGAACTCTAACCTTTTGGAATTATTTTGAACTACAATTCTTTAAATCATCATATCTGAACTTTGCAGCATCTTTTATCAGCAATCTTTATACCATCTGATCTTTACAGCAACATTGACTGTTTGTACATCAATTCATAAAGTTTCATACTATTCTCATCACTTCCAGGTGTGTTAACTCCTGTGAGAGGTGAATCATTGAAAATTTAATGGATTTGATGTCTCTTTACCAGTTAGCCATTAACTCTGGAGTAGCCAATGTTTGGTGTAAAACCATGGTACATTGATAACCATTTCAACTCTTTGTACATGAAACATGGTGAGTTGAAATACCATATGATTTTTAGCAAATCATCAGCTATCAACGGATTTGATTTGTCTTTACCAAAAGCCGTTTGCTTTTGGACTAGCCAATTCTTTGGTGGAATGCAGTCATCACCTTGGTGAATTGATAACCAGTTATGGATTTTCACAGCCTTTACCACAAGCCATACTCTTGTGGGCTAGTCAACTCTTCACTATCATAGATATGGTGAGTTGATTACCATACAATTTTTGGCAAATTGTCAGCCATAAACGAATTTGAGATATCTTTACCATAAGCCGTTTGCTCTTGGATTAGCCAGTCCTTATGTGGATTAGACATAGTGGACTGATAACCATTTGTCGTGTTAGTGCAAAGCACCTTCACCAAGTGAGATTCTTCTCAAACTCCATTTATCCCACTTATCAGCTTAGAAAATTCTTTCAAACACCCCAAACAGCTTCCTTTTGGGATTGCCTTTCAATTAACTGCAATAGCTGATAACATACCTCATCTTTCCTATCACCCAAAAGCTTCTTCTCAAGCATCTTCTTGTATACCCTGGGATGTAGAGGATACTCAACCTCTGTCAGCATATATATGTGTGCATTCTGCAGAGTCAAACAATGAACTGCACAACTGTCAAAGTATCTCCATCTCACCACTTCTTGTTGATAGGGCAGCTTCCAAATTTCATCAGTCTTAGATGGTGGATCAAACATGGTCTTCAAGTCTCCCCAAAGAACTCTTTCAAATTCTTCTTCTGGTCTAATATCTCCATACTTGATCATCATCAGCTTATATAACTCCTTGAGATCATCTCTGTTCAAATCATTAAGTAATCCTGGAAAATTAACATAAACAACATCTTTATTATCTTCCCTGATTATTTGATAAGCCCCTTTCTCACCAGTTTTAATGATCTGCCATTTGACAATCTTGGCAGGTTGTGCTGAGCTTTCAGGAATTGAACCCATTGTGAATGAATCAGAAGAAGGTTCTTCTACCTTTTCATCTAAATACTCTTGCACATCCTTCTTAGTGACTGACTTACCCTTCTTAGCCATTCTTTTTCTTCTAGTCCACAAAATAGGTTTCTTAACTTCTACTTCTTGCTTTACAAGTTCACCTTTTGAACTATCACGTACCTCTTTAACATCAATTACCTTCTGCTTTTTAAAACTTCTTATAATTGAATCTTCATAATCAATAGGCTTGTAGTTCTGATCTCTTTCATAAGCTTTAAGATACAAACCTTCAATCTCTTCATATGTCTTTCTTTTCATCCTTTCAAGAGTAGAATGCTCCTGATTCTTTAAATACTGCTTCATGTAAGACATCTTCTCCTGCTTTGATTGTTTCTTGGTAGTACTTTTCATCTTTTGTGTCTGTTTAATCTTCTCCATCATATCTCCAAGAGTTTCTGTTTCCCTTCTGGCATTAATGAAATCTGCAAGCTGTTTTGCTCTTTCTTCAACTGTCAGACTTTCATTAGCCTTCAGTTCTTCCAGTTTTTCCTTTAATTCAGCATCATCCTCAATTGTAGACATGAATGGATCGTTGTTAAACTCCTCTTGCAGCTTCTTTGCAAGTGATTCATCCTTTTTCTTTAGCTCTTCAAGCCTTGCCTCTTCAGCTTCTTCTTCAGCTTGAATTCTTGCAATCTCAGCCATACTTGCTTGTTCCTCTCTGAGTTGCCTCTTTGTTTTCTTAGGCTGAGAAGTTTCTTGAAGTACTTGCTTGCATTCTCTTTGAGTACCAGCAGACTTATCTTTGTCACCAGAACTAACTTGATCACCAGACTTAAGTTTCTCACTGACAAACTTAACTGGATCATCACTAGCAGACTTAACTTCTTCTGTCACCAACTTCTTTCTTAGCCTTCTCTTCTTTTGACTTTGACTAAGAGTTTTAGCTAAAATCTCTGCTGCTTCCAATCCCTCAGGACTAATATCAGTATCACCAGAGGATTTTGCTTGAGCAGGAGTCTGAAAGATTGTTTCTTTAATTCCTCTTTTCTCTTCGTTATTCTTTCTTCGTATCCGTTCGTGTTTGCCGACTTTTACTATTTTAACGTCTCGTATCCACACGAGTCTTAAACTTTATTTAACCTAGAACACCATTGAAATAAAACATTTTCATTTTCAAATACGAGTATTGATTTAGAAATCACTTTAAGGTTATTGCTAAGACATATTATTCATATATTAGGTTGTGCTGAGATCCACTTGTCGTGCTATTCCTTTTGATCATATTGTGATATCTCGTTTCTCTGCTACTAAGGTGTGATTCATAGCCCCACTTTTATATTTTTAAATTGTTTATAAAACCATGGGGGAGATACATGCTACTTACTATTTTTCTGAGCACAATTGTTTATTGGTATGCTATTCCTGACTGACGCGATAAATGCTAAGTACCTTCGTTGCCAAAAGCAAGTCCCTCGATCATGAACCATTAATCACCTGCGGGTGAGCGCGATTATAGTATATAGGCCTATAGGATTTGACCATCTCATCCCTGTTGTCCAGGTAGGCAACACGGGTGTGCTATATTTGAGTTACCTAGGTATTTGGCAAGATACCTAGCTTTTGGGGCAACTATTATGATTATGAAATTCCGCGGTTACTGTCGACTTACGCCAGGGTTACTGATGCTGGTTAACGCTTTGTGTGTCATGAGCTTAGCAAAACAAGAGAATTATGTGATGCTTACGCGATATTTGTATTTGTTACTTATATCTTCCAGACTTAAAATCTTGTGCTCAACTATTATTTACTAAACCTATGGATTACACTCAACCTTTGTGTTGACTTTTTAGCATGTTTATCTCAAGTAATTGATGCATGATGTAAGCACCAGGAGTGGCTGAAGGTTGAGGATGGCTATCATTGGGCTATGCTTTTGCCCTTACTATCTTTATCATTCGAATTATCTTTAAAAATTGTGTCTTTATTTTCCGCTGCAAACTATCTTTTATTCCGCTGCAAACTATCTTTATTTTTCGCTGCTACTTGTGATATGAGTCTTTTAGACTCTAAACATTGAATTTTGTATTCGAATGATATGTTTTATTAAAAACGTCTCGTTATGAGATCGTTTTCTGTGATTGTGACTGTCTTACCCCTCACGTAGCACCCCAAGCTCAGTCCCGCTGCCATATTTCGAGTTGGAGGTGTTACAGTAACTACACTTGCTTAATTCTTATAAGTTTAGAAATGCAAGTCAAGTTGTTGTACACAAGTTCCCTTTTCGTCCATTATAGTTTTTAAAACGAGTAAATGATATTGATATTGACTTAATGTATTTAGTTTTATAATCACGTTTTTTTAAGGGTAGTTATAGTTGCAAATTGAATTAATTTTTGTTTACTGAAGTTACTACCTATATTGTTTACCCATGTGACGCAGGGCCTTTCATATACAGAGTAACACAGGCTCACTTAGGAACGTGTCAAATGAATCTATGGGCATGGATGCCAACGGAGTGAAGGTTCTAAAAATGGCATATCAAAAGTAACTACCATTCTGTTTTCTTTTGTTTTAATAATAGTTTTAGTTAATTAATTGATTTATATGAAGGAAATGATGATTGTAGAGATATTTTTGATCTGTTTTGCAAAGACAATTAATAAAAATCAATTCCAAAGCAAAATAGACAATAAGTTGTTTTATACAAGAAGCTTTATTTATTTTACGATGTTCATAATTCATTAACCGTTACTTAATTTATTTATTGGACACTTTTCAAACTATTTTTTACCCGCCTTCTTTTGCTATAGTAAAATATGACAACGATAATTATAAGTCATGCCCGTCCATAGGGCAGGCTTCGAAAACTAGTATATATATACACTTTGTGATAAACTTGGTATCAAATACTTTTCATTATAAGAAACTATTCACTTCAGTTTGAAATCTGACAGTTAAAATCAAGACCTGGAGAAAAAATTTAGAGAAAATATAAAGTATAAGATGCCAATTGACTTTATGTTCCTAAGCTTTGTGACTTTTTTTGGAGAAAGACGAGTGTAGACAAAGGTCTTAAAAGACACATGCAACTTGCGGTGGAGCTGTGTGAAAGGAGCCACGCACAAGGTTGAGTTGCAAGGCCAGAAAGGGGGTAGGGAGGTGTTCCGTTGCATGGAGGGTGCCACATCGGATAAGTCGGCTTCCCGTATCATTTCTACCAGTACATCCCTTCGTTCTAACACACCCTTACACACGCCAAGTACATACACACATCAGTCATACATCCAAACATATTGCACATCTCCCATGCCTAAAGAACATAATAAATCATTCAAAACTTGTGTAGACAAATAACCATTTTCTCCTTTCACACCTCCATGTAAATAGAACATGTTCTCCGTTTTATATCAAAATCAAGAACTCGTAATACTGCTCCATCTTCATTTCAAGGAGATCACATATGTATAAGGGGGTCTTAGAGAAAGATACGAAACTCATGTTCAAAATTCGTACCCCGACTCGTAACATAATAATCAAAGTCACTAAACCAACAAATAGAGCAAAATTGGGTACTGACAGATTATTGTTAGTCCAGTCTACAGAGCAAAAATAGGTTCCAATTCTACCTTTTGAAACCACTATCACAACATTAATTACATTATAACTGTTACTACTCCTCATTTGCATATGTGTTTCTAATCACTTGATCGTATGGCAAATTTAACCTTCGGTTGGAAACAGGGATATACATACCTGTCGGCCTTTTCAATACATCTAAACTGAGATTTGACTATTCGCGTTTTGTTCTTTTAAATGGGACCTGTCACGAGCTCCGTTCTTGTGTCAATTTTGGTCCCACCATTTAAACCTATCTTTACTTCACCATTGTTCGTGCCTCCTTTCTTCACCCTAGCCTTGTAGGTTTTCGAATCCGGCACAGGAATCACGACATTACTTAAATTCATGATCCCGTCTTTTCCAGATAATGATTCCACATCGGATAGAATCTTCTTGAGCTGAGCTCGTTGACACACAATTCTACCCTTGTTCCATCCAGGTAAGCAGAAAGATGATGAAACACTATCTTTCAAAAGTGAATATGCGATCTTGGCAACAGGGAAATCCCGTGTTATCGAGCTTTTTTCCATCTGGCCTCTTCTGTTTGAGAAAAATGTATACTGATAAGAACTTAATGCTAATTATATTTTATATTCAAAATCTGTGGGAACAAAATTAAATACTGCAACCACAAAGTTAGGGATATGGGACTTACACTGCAACTACAGAAGCTAGATGAGGAAGATCCTCTCCGTCCACTAACATTTGATGCATGTTCTGAAACCAAAGTGATATAGCTGTACATGCACCACCGGGCCACAACCTGCAGATGATCAAAGAAAATTATACAAAAATGTTCGTCTACATCTTTTTAAAATTAGTGTAGATAAACATGAGTGGTTAGTTAGGTCGGATCACAGGCAGGTGCGCGGTCAGGTTGGCTCAAAATGTTCTTCTGTCAATTTTTTTATGAATAATTAGTGTGTCAAAATATAGTGACAGATACTATATTATTTTGATAATAGTGTAAATTTTGTGCAAGGTTAATGAGCAAAATGCCTAGAAATAGAGTGTCCTATTTAATTTATACCGATATATACGAATACCGGATACCCTGTTAACCATTTCTTACCAAAACATGCCATTTGTAACTGTTTAATGCAGCATACTTACCATGTTTTATTAAAAGAATTTTACTTGCTCGCCATTGCTATACCATCTTATGCAACAAATTGCTATGAAATGGCAAGCATGTTGCATTAAATGTAAAACACCCCACAACTCATATGAATAAGCTAGCCCAATAACTTAGAATCAAGTGACAAGAATTACTAGTAGCGAACAGCCTTATACCAGTGTTCAAACTTCAAACATCTCACTTCTAACAATGCATGAGGGGTTATTACGAACTCATCCACTTACTTACATCACACATTCGTCAAGCCTACACACCTACATTCATGCCCCAAGCATCTCAAGAGCATAGCACTTGCTATACCCTGACGGGCTATGGCTTTGATACCATTTGTAACACCCAAAAAGCCAAGCAATTGGCTAGCTCAATAACTTCCACCATGGTTTAAGCTGATCTCGCACTTATTTGGCTATCTCATTGCTTGGGGTTTTGACATGTTTGGATGCTCCTCGTGTAGTGAGTCCCACACTCATGTGACTATGGGAGTATAGATTCTGGGTCTGTAGGGCTGACATCCTCGTCAAGTGGATAAGCGTGGGGAGTTTGTAATAACCCGAAGATAGAAAGTTTGAACACCTAAGCCTAAAGTTAAGCGCTACTATTAAATTCATCATTTTTTTAATTTGAGATCCGAGGTTATCGTGCTAGCCCATTACTAAGGTTAAATAGATTATGTTGCGCTTATAGTAAAAAGATAATAGCACATTACATTATTTTGCAGTTTGAAAAATGATTTAGGAGGTTTTATGCATTAGAATTACACTTTTGTTTTAGTTACCCGGTTTAACTCATGTTGAGAAATAACATACCCAAAACAACCATAGAAAATTGCTATGATATAAATACCTGTGTACATCAACAGACCACACACGTTTGCTGTTACGGAATATTTCAGGGAAAAGCCCTCTCTTTGTAGCTTCTTTAAGAACTCGTGTAGCTCTTTCCTTCTGGCCTAACCACCAAAGAGCTTCTAGAAGTGCATTGTAGAACCTTAATCCTAAACCACGACCTTCTGTGTTGAGTTTATCGAACACATACTCCACCATTTGCCAATTAGAAGCATCATCATAATCTCCCCTAATCATCTGCCCAATCACTTGATGAATATTAGACGAGTCACATTTAATCATCTCATCCAGTAACTTATGGGCATCGTCCCACCTGAAAAATAAAGCATACAAAACTGTAAATGAAACCGGAAGAATCGACATTAAAAACAGTAACTTTTAGCTTCTTTTTTTTCAAAATAACTAACCTTTCACTCTTAGCATAAGTTGCCAGCATCATGCAGTAGCTCATGACACTAGGCAACTCAACCATTTTCTCAATCTCCTGAAACTGTTCTTCACTTTCATCCACAAGACCTGCAAAGCAGTAAACACTCAGAACCGCCTCGAGTGTCCTTTCATCGGGATGACATTTTCCCCTTTCCATATCAACATAAGCTTTAATAGCATCTTCAAACTGTCCCGCCTGTCTAAATGCTTCAATCACACCATTAAACGTATCAATGTTACCTGAGACATTACTCTCACTCATTCTAGAAACTATTGCTTCAGATTCTTTATACAACCCTCCTCTTGAAAAAACATCAATTAGAGAATTATACGTCTCAACAGACGGAACACTTCCAAGTTCATTCATTGTGTTGAAAGTAACAACCGCTTCTTCATACAAAGCAGCTTGTCCATAAGCTTCTATAATCGCAGTGTACGCCTTTGAACTTGGTACTAATCCACTATTCCTCATGTGTAACACGATCTTTTTTGCATCCTCGTGAAGACCACCTTTCCCACACGAAACTATCAATCCCTCATATGTTTCCATATTCGGATCAATCTTTTCATCGACCATATCATTAAACAAAGTTATGACTTCTTTATAATACCCGCCTTCGCCAAAAACATCAATAAGAATATTATACGTACCCGCATCCAACCCCATACTATTAACTTTCATCTCAAGAAAAAGCTCCCGAACATCATCATACCTCCCTTGCCTCCCAAACAAATTCAACAAAATAGTATACGTCATCGCATTAGGCACACACCCTGCCGTCTGCATCTGCCTAAACACATCCATAGCATCCTTAGTCCGTTCCAAATCCGCATACGCTTCCAACAAAACATTATAACACGACGCTTCAGGCAAATTACCTCTCGACTCCATCTCCCTCAAAAGCTCCGAAACCTTCCCCAAATCACCCAGCTTCCCAAACGTCTGAACCAAATAAACATAACTAGTAGTATCCGGAATCGTCCCACCTTCATTCATAGTCCTGAAAACCATGACCGCTTCATCACCCAACCCTCTATTAGCACAAGCAGCAAGCAAAGTATTATACGTAACTAAATCCGGCTGAAGACCCTCATGCCTCATTTCCGCAAACAAACTCAACAACCCTTCCCAATCATACCCACTCCTTGCACACGAGTTAATAACAGTATTATAAGTCAAAACATTAGGCGCAATCTTTTCCTTCTTCATCCTATCAAGCAACATTAAACTAGTCTCATACTGCCCATTCCTACCATACGCATTAATAATACTAGTATACGAAAACACACTACGCGCAACACCTTCACTATTCATCTCATCAAAAACCTCCATACACTTATCCAACAACCCCTCCCGTCCCAATATCCCAATCACAATAGTATAAATATGATCATTGGGTTTAGACCACACTTGTCTCTGCATTTGTTTAAATAAACGCAACGACCGCTGCCAGTCGCCACGGGACGCTAACTCCTTAAAAACTAGCGCGAAATCATTAAGACTTAATTTGTTCTTAAAGGGTTCAAGGCAACGTGCAATGCTGCCACGTGGAGGAAGTCCTGATAACTTATTTAGTAATGATTCAACTTCGTAACTGTATTTACCTTTTTCGACGCTGTTTGTCGGGTATCCGAATACGAGCTCTTTTGGCTTTGGTTTGGATCTGGTTCTGGAGCGTGGATTTGGGGGTTTTGTTATTGATGTGTTGCTATTGTTGTTGTTGCAAAGTATGATTGACTTTTGACCTGTGAATTGGCATCTTTGGGTTTTTAATATAGGGGAATTAAGGTTGTTTGTTGTTGTGCGGATGAGGAGTGGTGAGATTATGTGGTGTGTGAGTGTCATTTTGTTGCTCTTGTTTTTAAGGCTTGGTTTCACATGAGTTGAATACTTGATTATTGTTGTATGGTTTTAAGGTTGAGTGTGTGTGTGAAATGATGGGGTTTGAGGTTCAAGGGTTTAAGTGGAAGAAGATGAAGTTTGGTTGTGGATAACATAAACTGGTTTGGTTTGGTTTTGTTTTGTTTTGTTTTATTTGCCGCTTAAAATAATTGGTCAAGTGTAACAATAGTCCTTTTTAGTTTTAAAGGAGTAAAAATCAAAGAAATGATATGATCTTACGATTTTATAACCGATCCTATCATCTTGATCCCATGTCCAGACATGGTAGAAGGAAGAGGTTTTCGGGGCAACTGTGAAATACATGACTTTCTTATTAGAGCACTTGCAAGGCAAAACTATTCATTTGGGTCCCACGGGGTGCCACGTCACCATGACAAACCTTCCTTATCATAACTAACCACAAGTTACTCATTTGGGTCCCACATACACACTTATTCACACACACAACCATTGGTAACGTTTAAAAACTGACACAAAGTACACTTTTCAACCTCGCCATGCAGACGAGTAAGGGATTGATGGCGAGCTACAGCGAGTTGGGCCGATGTCATGGTGAGCCACAACGAGGCTGCCATGTCACCACGGCGAAGCATGGCAAAGCCCACACCAGGTGCTCTTAGCGGTTTTATTGTGTTAACTTCAGTAAATGGTAAACGGCACAAAGAGGTATTTAAATAGGGTTTAATTTTCGATCAAGATATTTAACTTTTTTTCTAACACAAAAAAGCAGCAAAGTTTTTTTTAGCCGATTTGAGTTACTTCGTTAAATATCTCGTTAAGTCATTAACGACTTTTTTTTAGCCGATTTAGGTTTTTCCTTTTTAAAGCCGATTACTCCATCCATAACTACAACACCCATTGGAGAAAATAAACCCCGATGGAAAATAAACCCTAAGTTAGGTATCTTTTTGTATCATTTTCTCTAAAATAAACATGTTAAACTTAGTTATAAATTTGTTTATTGTGTTCAAAAATCTTAATTTACTCGGCTAGTTTTGTGAGAGCGAATGAAACTTCCGTTGATAGCGGACATACTTAAGACACAAAGTGTAAATCTTTTAGGAGCCTAATATTAAGTGCATATTTCTTGATAAAGTTCTTCTTTTTAGGTCATTTTTGTATAATTTTTAAGAGAAATCTAAGAATTTCATTGTTCAACTTCCTATTGATCTTATGGTTAATAAATCACTCATCCTTTTGTTCAATACCAGTTGACAAGGATATGAATATTATCTTCTTTGTGTCAATTATTAGTTTCTCAATCTAGAAATGATGTGATCACCAAAATAATTTGTCACAGAGTCAGACTTTATCTTGGGAGTGGTCACGCAAATATTCATCCATCTCATCGAGTGGCCTCTAAAATATTAACCAGAACATTTATAAATCTTTTAGGAGCCTAATATTAAGTTTATATTTTTTTGATAAATTTCTTTTTTCTAAGTCATTTTTGTATAATTCCTAAGCGAAATCTAAGTATTTCCTATTTCAACTTCCTACGAATTGATTACTTCCCTCCATAAACTAAGAGCACTCGGTAAGGTTGTTTTTAACGTGCCAAATGCACCATTTTTCCCCTTTGGCGTGCCAAATGCCTTACCTGGCAAAGTGCCAAACTCACGTTAAAAGGAATTGAGCCAGTCAAGTGGCTTACGCCAAATGTATTTTTTTTTTTTTTTTGTATTGTGAGTGAGTGGATATTTTTAGTGGGGTATTTTGTGGGACCTAATAATATGTTAATGGTGTGTTATGAGGGAGTGGTGATTGGTGTATTATTGGGAGAGGTATGATGTGGCGCTGATGTGGCATACCAATAACGTGTTAAATGTTACAATTACAATGATACCTATGCTCTAATATGCATACCGAGCAACATAATCTAACAACTTTTAACAGCAAGATTTTAGATACAAATAGACACATTTACTGCATACAACTATTTTATTCACATACATACCAACAAAAATATTAACTAAAATGTGGCTCGACTACAAAATCAAAAAACTGAATGTGAACTTATAGGACCAATGTGCACCTACTTAAGAACTATTCGATTTACAGGAGATTTTAGCTCAACTTTCATGAGCATCATGATTATAAGAGCATCAAGTGCCGTCATGAGCCATATCCTACCCAATAACTAACTCACGCAATAAATACCCTTCTCAATTAATTCCTAAGACATAAGAATTAATTGGACATGTTTTAGTAGACGTTCAAGCTACCCATATAAGATCGTAACCATCTTTCCAACTTCTAACGCGCACACTATTGACAAGAGACGATAAACAAGCAATTAATAACTACGTTTTATACAATCCTAAGTAAATACTAATAACTTTAACCTAACATAATAATAAATAAATAAGTAAATAAACAAATCACACAATTACGCATAAATATGATTGAAGAGATAACTTATCTTAATAATACATGAGGTCTTCAAGGGCAAAAAAAGACCTACAAAAGTTGTAAAACCCGACTTGGGTTCAGTGGTATTCGCTCCTCTAAAGTTACGCAGACAATAATGAAAACAATGCGATTATATTTATAGATTTTGGGTTGTGATGCTGTCAACCCGCCGCTCATTAGGGTTTCGTTTTGTGCGCCGCCTTAACGTGATGGCGTCACTTGATGCTTGTGATGTCGTCAGATGCCTTTTGACGCCGTCATGATTGGTCGTCTCCACACACTGACCCGTCACAAGGAGGTGACGACGTTAAGGATGCCGATCACGTTGCTAGATTTGTCGTTTTTCTTCGTTCTTCATCCAATCGAGCCCAAGACTTGTACTTTTCCAACATATGTTCTCCCAAGTACCTAAATCTAAAAAAGAAGCAATTTAGGGCAATATATGATCAAATATGTGCGAGTTCAAGGGCGAAATGACCCCTTAGAAATGTATAAAATTACACCTCATTATATATGTCCAAACAGTTCTTACTCCAAACTACCTTATTAATCTAGACATAAACTATTTTCACACAGAGGAAAAAAAACAATCCCTTAGCGTGATAGATAAAGCAGGGTTGGCGTTGCAGACAATTAGAAAGTACTTTTACGCATAAAGTTTCCAATTTTATACCATCATTTTGATAAAATTATTCGCTGGTAGAGAAAAAACTTGTTACTTCTACATGACCATAACCCCGTAAATAAAGCTAGCAAGCTTGTGTCTACCTAAAATATTCTTGAATTATTTGTTGGATGTAGTTCTTATTCCATGACTTGTTTGCAAAACAAATAGTAAAAAGAAGACAAACTTTTCAATCATATAATTCGTATTAGAATAAATCAAAGAATTACAAAGTGATTTGCGGATAAACACTTAGGGTATGTTTGGCAAAACTAGCTGTAAGCTGTATGCTGTAAGCTGTTAACTGTAAGCTGTAAGCTGTAAACTGCAAAGCTGTTAACATGAGCTACAAGCTGTATATTTTTTTCAATAAAAGTGTTTGGCAAGTTAGCTGTTAAATGTAATTATAAAATGTAAAATGACATAAAATGACATATTTATAATTGTAAACAAATGTAAAACATAAAAATAATAAACTAGTTATATTACTAATAATCTTAGTAATTTAGGAGAACATGTTTGTAATAGTCATTGGCAACGTGCATTTCATATTGATGTAGCAATATTATCCCGGATTCGTTTCATCCCGGATTAACGTTCTACAAGCAACAAGAGTCCTACCATACATCACGACACTAGAACAATCTTTCGATGCTTCGACGTGGACCGATCGAAAAGGCCACTGTACAAAAATAGATTTTCTTAAGTGATTATTGATTACTAATACTTTGATACATATTGATACTTTTAGGAAATAATAAAAAGAGAGAATTATCTTAACATAAAAAAAAGGGTACCTACTGCCTTTGAATTGGCATGTGAATTTGTTCAAGAAAATACTCACATCATAAAACACGTACCTACCTATTTTGTCGTTTAACACAAGTACACAACCTTGAAAGCAAGATGTCACTATGTCAGTCGTGTAAGGGTCATAGGCTATATTGGTAATTTTACTTTTTTAGCAGCTATTGAAATTTAGAACGCTCATATAATGAGCTGTTTATTTTGGAGCTATTTGTGTGAATTAAAAGCTTATAGCCTGCATATCCAAACCGAGCTATTAAATATGAAACAGCTATTTGTTAGAATTAAAAGCTAATAGCTCCTCAAAAAGCTCTTGCCAAACAGGCCCTTAATTGGATGACAATATATTTAGCTTTCTGAACAAACAAACTCAAACAAAGGTTAGAGTTTTCAAGTGAACTCTGAGGTCCCTGATTTGACCAAGGACTAAGACGAGTTCAAACAAGAATAAATGCTCTTCTTAAATGATACAATTACTGTGGAAGAGATAACATTTACGTCGACCAATATTCTCTTTATATAGGAGACAAATGAGGATGTCACGTTAGGTTTGTTGATACATGTCAAACATTTAATGGAGAAGTGCATTTTACAACATTAATGGAGAAGTACATATTTCATTAAATGCTTTCAAAATACAACAATCTTACTTTAATAAACAAACCTGCCAACTGTTCACAACCTTTTCAACAACTTGTGCTTGTCTCAACTTTCTCAAGGATGCACTTTATCCCGCTTTTTATCAATCTTGAAAAGTCCCGCCTAAATATTTAAAAGATATTTTGAACTAGCTGATAGGTTCATCGGGACATAGTCGATCCCTGATGAATCTTTGCTATTCAGCTTCTAGTTCTTTATACATAATAACTGACTCCGCATAAGCTAGAGAGTATGTCTTCAATTTATCTTTAATTTCTTGACGATGTCTTTGACTTGAACCTTACTGAGGTTGCTCATTGATTTCCTTATCAGTGAGTCTTCTTATATTTAGTCTAATTTATATTTAAATCTAGTCAGAGACCATTTGTTACTGAATTAGCCCAACAGAAATGTCATCAAAATGATGATATTCGGCGCTTATAGTTATCCGCATGTTTAAAACAACAATTTTGTTCGATTTATAAACTATGTTTTGGTATTAAAGCATCCATTACGGTAGTTTATAAAAGGTTTATGAAAAAAGGATGAGGTTCATACTTTTGTTAGCATATTGGAAATTCATACTTGATATTTAGTTGGCATGAAAATGTATAATATGTCAAACAGTTTCATAATATTCATAAAAGTAAGTAAAACTTTTGTATTTACATAGAGGTGGAAGGCAAAGGGCAACAAGCTGCGCCGCTAGCCTTTTTTGTATTGAAAAAAATATTTTTTTTTTCATAATTTAATACATTTGAGTTATATGAGATGATTATAAAGCATTAAAAATTTACGTGTATTGGACATAACTTTATACCACCAAAGTTTTACAAGTCGATGATACGACTCATTTATTTATTTATTTATTTATTTATTTATTTATTATTATTTATTTATTTATTTATTTTTTATTTTTATTTTTTTTAATAATAAGATTTTCATTGAACAAGGTAAAAATTACATAAAGTTGGATGGGAGTCTAGACACAAGTTGTGCTCTCACTCTTTTCTGAATACAAAAGCTAAGTCTATGAAAGATAAAAACATCACTTTTAGCATTATTCGAGTGACTATTGGCAATAGACTTAATACGTGAAAGTGTGTTCAAAGCCTCCGTATCGAATTCCCCAAACGTAGAAAAGGCAAAAGGTACAAACTTGTATCCATTGTCCTTACATTTGGATGCATACTTTCTATTTTTCTTCTCCACAGCATTGTGCAAGGCTACCCCAGGAGCCCATGAAGTCGCCCCACTACCAGCAAATGGAGAGATGCCAGTCACATCCAAGCATGCATATTTACCTTGAAGCCAATTAAATAATAACAAGTCTGCAGGCCGTAGCTCCTTTCCATCCTCCGAAAGGAACCCCATAGGAGCCTCCTTACGCACCATGATCCCAACCTTAGAGCAAATATCCACAAGGATATCACGCACCAGATTATGCCTAAACTTCACACCCACTTCACTGGAGCAGTGGACCGCATGATCCCCCCATACGTCCATGTGATGTACATTACAACTCGGGCAGAGGCTACCTTCAGAGAACATAGGTACGATGAGCCTATAACACAACACAGATCGGAATTGACGATGGTTCATCCTCTGTCCCAATCCGTCAATAGGGATGGTGAAAAGGAAATCTTTCGCATGCGAGGCACGTATACAACTGAGAACAGCGACCTGTCTTGGACTTAGCGAGTACTTAGAAACAAGGTCTTTCTCGATAACACCAAAGTAACACTTTGCCAAGGTTTTCATCATTTGGGGGGCAGAAGTGTCATTGGTGACAGCGAGAGCGTCAATGTTACAAGCAACGTTGAAAGTATCAAGGGCATACTGAAGAGAAGGGCCATATGAGACATTACCGGATTTAGCCAGTATCTTGTCTTGTAGATCACTCGTTTGCAAACGAGAGGCGAGAAAAGCATAGTGGATGATGTCACCCGCTGAAAGGACACCAAGACCACCCAACTTGATTGGAAGGGTGGCAAGCCGCCACTGCCAATCACCAAACCCCGGCCCTGAGGCGGTAACAATCTTCTCCAATGAAGTACGTAATGACTGATCAAACTGAACCAGGGCCTTCTATAAATACAAAGGGGAGCATGTCCTCAAAGCATAAGATAATTTTGCAACCCCGGCGCAACTGCAAAGAAGAAGGAGCTCACACTGGGGATCATGAAGTTTGTGGATTGCCTCCATTAGGGTGATGGTTTTAGAAACCCTTTTTAAAGCCAATTCCCAACAGAAACTATCATCCAAACTGACTGAACCCCCAAGAAGCTTGACACCATTGATAGGGCGAGAGATATTTGTAGGAAAAACACCCTCTGCCCTACTACGAGGATCCTCTACAGGCCAGAAGAGTTCAGTTTTATCAACATTCAAAAACAAACCACGAGCCGGACCATCCGTCTTGATGATGTCAAGTGCCTTAGCAACCATGAGGGTATCTCCAACGATAGTACCGTCATCAAGATACCAAGCCTGAAGGGTAAGCTCACAAGACTGATTAATAGACTGGACCAAAGGGTGCAAAGCTAGGGCAAACAACAAAGGACCTAACGGATCCCCTTGTTGAACCCCTTGACAGGACCAAAGGATAGAGTCATCATAATAAAGCCTAGCAGGCCGGGCATAACAAAACTCAACCCAAGGGGCAATGGATGGACAATGCGCCCTGGCTTCCTGGAGTAATACGCTCCTATCGACAAGATTGAAAGCATTCTTAAAATCCACAAAAAGCATAGAGAGCCCAACCTCGTTACCCTTAGACTCAACGAGCCTATTTACAGAATGGAGAACAGCCTCACAGCCACCAGGAACACCAACACCAAATTGAAAGTCCTGTAAATAAGTATTCAAAGAATTACCAATAGAAGAAGAAGCCACCTTGGAAACCAGCCTTCTCCATACAGTACCAACCGCAATAGGCCGTATACCACCACCAGGCTTGACTAAGGGAGTCAAGGGGGCACTAGCTATATACTCTCCCAAAAGAAAAGGGCACTGTCCACTAAGAAACAAGTTGACAACACCAGTAATAGAACCCTACAAATCATCAGCAATAGCGGAAGCAGCCCCTCCCAAAATATCCATTAAATGTTGTGCTCTAAGCCCATCGCGGCCGCACGATGTCCCCTTGGGAAAACTGCGAATCCTGTTCAACACCAAGTCTTTATGGACAAAAAGGGCGTCCCCACCAGGTGGGGAAGAAGATAAAGTCGAGAGTGGGGCATGCGGGTGTTTGGCCTCTAACTCGAGCAAGGTATCAGGAGTAGATGGGGCAACACCAGAAGACGTGAGAACCTTAATAGCTGCAGTAAAGTGTCCATCTCCCAGTTTACGTTTACATTGAGCGAGGTTCGCTCCATCATGGTCCTTGGTTTTCTTCACCCCACTGAAGGATGGGATTACTCCAGCCAAACGATCCATCACCAAAGCGAACCTATCTGTGGAATCCCTCCACCTGAGGATAGCCCGAGAAATACATTAGATTGACACCGTTCTCTCTCACCAGATCTTCGCTGAGCTCTATTAGTTGGCATGAACGTGGTCAGAACACAGCAAGGCAGGATAAGGAGTTGCACCCACACCGACAAATCCCCGGACAAGCAAGGACCATGTCAAGCGCATTACGAAAAATCTTAGAAAACCCAAGCCGCAACCTAGGAGGAATGCATTTAACCGTACGCAACTTCTTTGAGAAAACACGACTAAAAGGTCAACGCCAAAGCAAGTGGGCTCAACACCGAGTAAGGGCAACAAAGCGACCCCCCCGGTGCCAACCTCATCAGTAGCAAGTGTACCAGCCGACTCAACGGATACACCATCAACCCCATTCAGAACTGGTCTAAGAGGTACAAGGATACCGTAGATCGCCACTTCATCAAAACTAGGTGCAGTAACCACATCACCAACGGCATGTTTGCAATTCTTAGTCTTTTTTACGTTGAGTTTAAAATAGCATCGAATCGTTTAAGACTTTACGAAGTTAAGTAAACAAATACTCTGATACTTTTGTCAAATCTTTATCCAATTTATGGATAGGAAGTATAGGTGATGTAATAATAAATAACATATCAAATAAATAAACGCAGCGGAAAACATCACCAACAAGGATCCATATAGCCATATGATCAATCATAGAATTAAACAAACAAGTTTTATACCTTTGTAGCGTGATCCGGGTAACACCACCAATATCACCACCACGATGGAATGCAAGAAACCAAAAGATCAATAAGGTTGATCTTCTCTAAGTGTGAAACACACTACACGTCATCGATCACCACCCGATGCTAGTCTTAACCTCGTAACAATGATCCTTGATGCATCTACAATAGAATGAGCAAAGAAGGGATCAAGAAAACACAAACCCTAATCTTGGTGTGTTTAATTTCGTGGCTTTCTTGAGGAGAGGGAGAGTAAATCACTCCTTAATATTGGTTAGTCATAAGTGTAATTGATATGGTTCAAAATAGATTGACCTTATCAAATTACAATTACACTTAGCACCTCATAAAAGCTCATAAGCCCCTCCAAGCCCTTCATAAAGGCCGGCCACCATGAGGGCCCATAATGGGCTTGGTCATTGTTGGTCCAATCCAAAAACGTTAAGTCTAACTTCGTATTTGATGGCTCGTTATAGTTCCCTTGTTACATAGCCGTTTATATATTGTAAATACGATAATTACAATCTATAAAATGATGTCTCTGTGTATAAGTGTGTGACCCCATAGGCTCACATATGTCTATCCATATAATTATTAATTATGACACGAGCATACTCCAATTTATGGATAGGAAGTCACCATGTTTATGTTGTTGTTGCCCGTTTTCAACGTCCCAAGATTGCTTCATCTTTTGTGCAACCAACTTCTGTTGCCAATTCAATTCCCAAGAATCAACCAAACAACTCTTTCAAATATAAGCCTTACGGAGCAGATGCAAAACCTTCCTTTGCTTCTGTTGTAAATGGTGGTGGCGCGTTAAATGCTAAGTCTTCAAGGTTAGAAAAATATATTGGAATCACTCTTCATGATTTAATCCAGGTAGAAGATACAACTGAGGAACTTCTTGTTAAAGTTAAAGAGGTGGACACGATGAGGGGCATGTATCGAGTGTGTCGTAATGAAGGATTCGATAATCTCAAGATTCATCACGTTGGTGGATTGTGGGTATGGATCCAATTTCCCAACGCTAATGCATGCACTAATTTCAAATCAAATGGTACCATGAAGAGAATGTTTACATCTATCAAATCTGTTTCTAAGAAATTTGTGGTAGACAAAAAGGATGATTTGGATTGAAATAAATGGGCTTCCACTTTGTGCATGGGGATCGGCTGCGTACAAAAAGGATGCAAATACCATGGGTAAATTTATGTTCTTTGAGGATGATCCTTCAACCTCTATCAGCAATTGAGCACCGGGAGAGTTTGCATCTCTACAAAGAAACAAAAGTTTATTTCTGACGAGATACCTGTGACAATTAACGGGGATACTTTCAAGGTTCAAATACAAGAATTGGCTTCTTGGAGTATTAATATAGAAGATGATCAGTAGTATGTCGCTTCTGACGATGAATCCAAAGAGGAAGAACGATCTATGGAATCCGTTGATAAGGTACACGATGATATCAATGCTGATATCCCTACTAAGTTCGACTTGGATCAAGAAGGAACCTCTTTTGACGACATAAGTAATCAACCAAACAACCTTGGGAACCAAGAAGCTGAAGCAAACAAAGAGGAGGAAATCGATAAGTATGAAACTAATGCCAACAACGAATCGGATATTAGCTGCCCACCGGGTTTGAACACATGAAACAACCAATCCCATGTCACTCTCATTCATCGTTCATAACAAATACTAGTAAGTGTTCCACGTCATTTAATAAATACAGAATAAAGGACATTCGAGGCATCTTACTCATTCACGAGATGTCTAGGTTAGTAGAGGTCGGTGAATCCTTGGGGTACGATGTGAAAGGGTGCAACAAAAATATTTCTCGCTTGATCAACATAATTAGAGTTGCTATTGTAGATAAATGAATGTGCTTCCATTAAACATCCGAGGCACGAAGAAACGGAGGAAACGTGAATGGGTATAGGAGCTTTGTTTTAAGAATAACATTCATTTTGTAGGCATTCAAGAGTCCAAGATGACACGTCTAGAATTGTTTCGTATTAAATCCATGTGGGGCAATTATAACTTTAACTATGCATGTAGTTTATTTAGAGGGAGGTCAGGAGGCCTTATTTCTATATGGGATCCTAACTCTTTCTCTAAACAGAATATATGGTGTCACGATTCATATATCATTGTTTAAGGAAAATGGTTACATTCCGACGATACCTATTACATGATCAATGTGTATGGGCCTCAAGATTCTGAAGAAAAAGCAATGTTATGGTCTTCGTTACATGCTTTCATGCGTGACCACAATGGTAAATATATGTTGTTTGGAGACTTAAACGTAGTTCGCGACGAATTTGAGAGATATGGATCAGTTTTTTCTAGGGACGAAGCAGACTCATTTAACACATTTATTAACAACTCTAATTTGGTCGACCTTCCTTTGGGTTGGCGTCTATTTACATGGATGAACAAGGCGGGAACAAAAATGAGTAAGCTTGATCGATTCTTAATTTCAGATTCTATTTAAGATTCTATTCCGGATGCTCGTGTTACTGTTCTAGACCGGTTGTGCTCTGACCATAATCTGGTTATGTTTCATGTTATCAAGGTGGATTACGGGCCCATACCATTAAAAAAATTTCACTCATGGTTGCATCGAAACGATTTGGATGAGGTAATCAACTCAGGTTACTCTAATGATCCAAATTGTTCCTTTATTCTAAACTCAAGTCTCTGAAGCAACGTGTTAAAGAATGGCACCTAAACACAAAACACAATGAATGTTCAAGGAAACAAGAATTCTCTATTTTGTTAAAAGAGATTGAAATCAAGATAGACGCAAGAAGGGCTTCGGAGGAGGATAGAGCCACTCGAATCGATTTATTACATGAGTATAATGAACTTGAAAAATATTCAGAGATGGATGTTTGGTATGTGCTTAAACACATACCTTTTCTTGACCAAAACCGGACCCAAATATACCAAAAACCGACCAGAATGCCAAATATATTGTGTTTTTGTGTTTTTACATATGCAAGTACGGATATCGAAGAAAAGGACAAAAATCAAGCAAAGACCGGGAAACCGAGCACGAGATATGGAAGTGTTATTTTTAGCCGATGCCGGGAAGCAAAAAGTCAAAGTCAATCCTTGAAGTGTCATCAAATGACAAGAATGACCCTTGGATTTATATTTTGAAGACATGGCAAGATCAGTCCCTGAGATTTCAATAAATACAATTTTGGTCCTTCAATATTTAACCAAAAAAATCACCAAATATCTTAAACCACTTACTATCCGGATTTAATATAAATCCAAAGTCCAAATCCAACAAACAAAAAAACCCAATCCATAAACATACCCCAGCCCATCTTCTTAGCCCACTATCCCAACCCTAATCCATACCCGGTCCACACACTCAAACCCGGTCAAAAGTTAATTAATAAGCAGTCAAACAAAAATAAATAACTCACAAGCATTTACCCGCCCATGTTCTTCCCCTTATCCCCAAAAGTTACCCAACTATGAACCCTAATAACCCCGTACAAATTTTACCGAAAGTAAGGGCAAATCCGTACAATTGCTTGGCTTCTAGAAGATGTCAGAGGTGTCAGACTCAAAGAAACACACAAATGGCTACGTGGCAAGCTATCATTGGTCCGAACACCTCACCAAAGCTAATCCAAGGGTCGTTATTGAGAGGTTGATGATTTGAGATGATCTGAGGGCTGAAGATGATCCAGAGAAAGCACAAATCCCTCGGATTGCCAGCATGTCAAGAAGGTCTAGAATGCTCCTCCTTCGGCTATAAATAGGAGGTCGATCCTCATGTTAGAGAGTTAGTTTTTTATGTAATGTTACTCTGTCAAAATTACTTTATGTCTTGTAATTTTAAATTTCTTTTGTAAACTTTTAAGATTTTATTAATGAAATTGTTATTTTAATTTTCCTTTTATTCTGTTTTTAATTGAGTTGTTTGTCTGAATTTAGTTTATTAAAGTTGTTATTAGTTTAGTTCAAATCATTTCTAGTTCAAATCAAGGTTATCAAAACCAAGGGAATTATAACCAAGCCCCGAATCAAGGGCAAAATTTTCAAAATCAGGGAAATTTTCAAAACAACAACCAAGGTTTTAATCAAAACACCCGAGGGGCAAATCTCAACAATAATCAAAATCAAGGATTTTTGCAAAACCAATCGCCCTCGGATGAGATTTTGAAACAGCTTCTCCTTCAAAGTCAACAACAACAAAAATTTAACAAAAACCAAGAAGAAACAACTAGGTTTTTGATTAAGGAAATGACTGAAATGAAAAAATCTTTAAATGATCGACCCTTGGGTTCGGGTACTACTACTCTCCCAAGCAACACGATCGCCAACCCGAGGGGCGATGCTAAGGCGATCACAACTAGGAGCGGTGTTTCATACGATGGACCCACGGCTCCGGCTACCTCTTCTTCTCTACCTCCCAAGGTAGTCGACCGTGAGACCGAGGTGACCAAGGACACGGAACCTCCTACTAACAATGGAGGAACCAAAGACGTCCAACCTCCGGTCATCCATCCATCTGAACCGAAAAATGTTGAACCAAAAGAAAAAGCTCCCGTTAAGACCACACTTCCTTACCCTTCAAGAATGAATGATCAAAAGCTCCGCGATAAAGCTTCGAGTCAAATGGAAAAATTCTTTCAAATATTCCAAGAATTACATTTTGATATAAGCTTCGCGGATGCTTTTCTCTTGATGCCTAAATTCATTTCTACTCTCAAAAGTGTGTTGAGCAATAAGGAAAAATTATCGGAATTAGCAAAAACTCCAGTGAACGAAAACTGCTCCGCGGCAATTCTCAAAAAGCTTCCGAAAAAGCTTGGAGATCCTGGAAAATTTCTCATCCCATGTGAATTTCCGGGAATGGTTGAATGCCACACCTTGGCCGATCTTGGTGCGAGCATCAACCTAATGCCGTTATCCATCTGGAAGAAACTTTCTTTGCCCGAACTTACCCCCACTTGCATGACCCTCGAGCTTGCGGATCGGTCCATAACCCTTCCTAAAGGTGTAGCCGAGGATGTCTTTGTAAAGGTGGGGAAGTTCCATTTTCCAGCAGATTTTGTGGTAGTTGATTTTGACGCCGACCCCCGGGTTCCTCTTATTCTCGGAAGATCATTCTTGAGGACCGGGCGAGCTTTGATCGATGTTTATGGTGAAGAAATTACTTTGCGGGTCGATAAGGAAAAAGTAACATTCAATATTAATCCGAACTCGAAACCTCAAACCGACAAATGCAATGTCGCTATGGTTGATCAAAAGTCCGATCCCGTAATTGCTCCTAAAAGAGTTGATCCAAACCTTTCAAGATTCACAGTCAAGAGTATGTCAGAAAAACGTGCTGAACTCAAGGCCATGAAAATTAATCCTGGATCGAGCAAATGGTTTGAATGTTGTGCGGCAAATACTAAGAGTGTTCTTGACGACGATGATGAAGATGAATCGGAGACTACAACGGAAGCGGTGGAAATTTCTAGCTCTAAGAGCACACCACTTGTCCCACCTCCAGAACAAGTTTATCACATCGAGATTCTTAATTCCGACTCTTCCCATCCTTCTCCTCCGATTGAGGGAAGTGTGATCTTGCGGGAAGAGCTTGAGGTGTTCTTCAACGATAAATCAATTTCACCGAAAATTGATGATTCTTGTCTTAATCCGGAGGGAGATATTCTTTTTGAAAAATTATTAAACCAAGAGCCATCTCTTTCTCTCCCTCCGAAGGAAGTTGAAATCAATCTACCAAAGAAATTTGATGACCTTGTTCCCGAAACTTTCAAAACAACTATCACCAACCCTCTATTTGAGTTCGAATCAGGGTTTACTTTGATTTCGGATAATCTAATCTTTGATATTCAAATAGAGGAGAGTGATGAGTCTGTGACGGAACATGAGCTTACAGATTCTCATAATATGATTGATTCTCTTCATGAGGAGTTCTCCGGTGAACTCACTCATTGCATATCTCCTCCTGAATACGATCATTTCTACTTTGATCTTGAGGAAGATAGTAGTCTGGGGGGAGGCATACCTTCTCATGAAGATTTAATCCCAACCCTCCCGCCCGAGACATTTGTGGCCATTAAAAGCTTTAATGACCAATCTTCTGCTGATGATGAAGAGCTATTCATGATAATTATCCAAATCTTTATGCTCTTCATCACATATACTGTGGCTTCTCCTATCCTTCACTCCGTCGGGAGTGAGGATACCATCTTTGACCCCGGTATTACCATTTCTGGTTTTTCTTTCTAAAAATACCGCGGGTATCTCATCGAGTGGAACTTTCATATGCTTCAGTGTTTATCCAAACATCTTGAACGAAAGTCCGATTGAGATTATCTCTTCCACATGCTCCCCCAAGGACAATTAAATTCGGGGTCGAGTCAAGCTCATGTGACTCGGTTACCAAAAACAAGCGCTTCGTGGGAGGCACCCATGCTTATCTATCTATCTTCTGATCTTATTTCTAATAAAACATGAAGAGGTCTCCTCTTCCATTTCTTGTGCCTCGTGTTTTTCTGTGGTATGTCTAGGAATGGCCGATAATGAAGACTCTCGTGCTCGAAGTTTCCTTCACGCTACTCGAGTTTCATCATCCGCAGCTCATCCGATATCCTAAATCTTATCGTTTACATCTATCTTTTGGCATAATTAATAAACGGCCTTAGATTTTTGTAGGAGAACCTTACCTTTAAGACATTGAGGACAATGTCTCGTTTTAGTCTGGGGGGGTAATCTGTCGATTTGATTTTCGCCTTGCATTTTTGCCATTTTCTCATGCAACCCCGTTTTTTCCTCCAAAAATTGAAAAAAAAAAAAAAAAAAAAATCCAAAAAATGAGAAAAATTTAAAATTTTTGCAAAAATATAATAAGTTTTGACATTTTTGTTGACTTTCCGCTGGTGAGAGTAGGAATAAAATTCTGACTTGACCGGGCGTGTTGAGCCCTAGCTTGTCCCCCTTAACCATTTATAATCTATAAGCTCGTGCTAGTCTTTTACACAAGGAGCTATAAAATGCGAATTCTTTTTAAGAGTTTGCAAGTTCCCGTATCGACTTTATATATGCATGGCTTGATTATTTGGCTAAGCATTCGCGGATCTTATTATTTAAGATTTTAAATTTGCGAAGAACGAGAAATGATAGAGTTGTTTATAAGTTAGATTGCTAAACGTGGAGTAGTTGGATCTCTTTAGAGCTCATCGAAGTTACTTGTGGCTTCTTGTTCCCATAAGCTTGTTTCACCCTAAAAAAAAAGTAATCTAGGAATAATTAAAGGTATTTTGGTTTTGGCGATAATTAGTTTTTATTTCTTCCTTAGAGATTCTTGCTTATGGAAGTTGGGTACACATCAAGGTACTGTCAATGTTACGGTGTAATAGACTATTCCATCTTGCCGGCTCGCAACCGATGTTGGGATTGTTATAAAAGCCGTAGGACTCGGGATTTGGCACAAATAATTAATGAATATGATAATGTATAATAATAATCCAAAGCCATAAAAAGTTTTCTACATCTTGCCGGTTCGCAGCCGATGTTGTAGACTTCTAATAAAGGCAGAGGAAAAATTCCAAGGTCATAATAGACTATCACATCTTGCCGGTTCGCAGCCGATGTTGTGATTGTTATAAAGGGCCAAAGATTAAATATGTTAATGTGCTGTATAAATGTTAAAAAAATGCCAAACTTCGACTCCGGGGGTATCCTAATAAAGGCTTCTGTCTTTGGACTCGTAGATGAGTTGTTTCGGTCGCAAATAAAAGGGATATCCTCAAAATCGTGTTAAATAAGAGACTTGATGTGGACCTCATTTTTGTATGCAACGGTTTTCGAGGGAAGGTTTGGAAACTACTTAGCGTCTAAACTAGGTATCTTTATCGGCTTAAAAATTATCGAAACGAGAGTATGAAGAAATTCATTTCTCACCAAAAATAAAATAATTAGAGGAAAATAGGAATTTGGGAACAAAAAGTCCACAATTAGCTTTCTGAGTAGTGTTGGCAATCTAACTTGTAAATAGCAATGATTTCGTTTTTAAGCTTAGTTTGGGGACTCGTGAAAAATCAGGGACGACGAATTTTATCCGTATGGTCACTTCTTTATGAGTCGTGTTTCCTGCTCGAAGACCCTAAAAGTTATCGTTAGATAATGATTGTCAACAAAACTGTCACAAGATTATAAGAAAATACAAAAATAGAATAAAAGGAAAATCGGTGAGTTTTTAGAACTTTAAGATTTCTTAATTTCTTTTGAAAATTTTGCTACTTCTCAAAGTTAGTAAAAAGAGATTAGAAATTTTTCGGTTCCAAAAACGTGTTCTTATAACATTGCATGAGGACATTGCAATATCTTAGTCTGGGGGAATTTTGGTATGTGCTTAAACACATACTTTTTCTTGACCAAAACCGGACCCAAATAGACCAAAAACCCTACCAGAATGCCAAATATATTGTGTTTTTGTGTTTTTACATATGCAGGCACGGATATCGAAGAAAAGGACAAAAATCAAGCAAAGACCGGGAAACCGAGCACGAGATATGGAAGTGTTATTTTTAGCCGATGCCGGGAAGCAAAAAGTCAAAGTCAATCCTTGAAGTTTCATCAAATGACAAGAATGACCCTTGGATTTATATTTTGAAGACATGGCAAGATCAGTCCCTGAGATTTCAATAAATACAATTTTGGTCCTTCAATATTTAACCAAAAAAATCACCAAATATCTTAAACCACTTACTATCCGGATTTAATATAAATCCAAAGTCCAAATCCAACAAACAAAAAAACCCAATCCATAAACATACCCCAGCCCATCTTCCTAGCCCACTATCCCAACCCTAATCCATACCCGGTCCACACACTCAAACCCGGTCAAAAGTTAATTAATAAGCAGTCAAACAAAAATAAATAACTCACAAACATTTACCCGCCCATGTTCTTCCCCTTATCCCCAAAAGTTACCCAGCTATGAACCCTAATAACCCCGTACAAATTTTACCGAAAGTAAGGGCAAATCCGTACAATTGCTTGGCTTCTAGAAGATGTCAGAGGTGTCAGACTCAAAGAAACACACACAAATGGCTACGTGGCAAGCTATCATTGGTCCGAACACCTCACCAAAGCTAATCCAAGGGTCGTTATTGAGAGGTTGATGATTTGAGATGATCTGAGGGCTGAAGATGATCCAGAGAAAGCACAAATCCCTCGGATTGCCAGCATGTCAAGAAGGTCTAGAATGCTCCACCTTCGGCTATAAATAGGAGGTCGATCCTCATGTTAGGGAGTTAGTTTTTTATGTAATGTTACTCTGTCAAAATTACTTTATGTCTTGTAATTTTAAATTTCTTTTGTAAACTTTTAAGATTTTATTAATGAAATTGTTATTTTAATTTTCCTTTGATTCTGTTTTTAATTGAGTTGTTTGTCTGAATTTAGTTTATTAAAGTTGTTATTAGTTTAGTTCAAATCATTTCTAGTTTAATTCTATTTACCATTTCAATCTTTGTTAAACTCTTTTGAAAATCCAAAAATAATTCCAAAAAGTAAAAAATTCCAAAAATACTCTAAAAACTCAGCTTCAATAAGCTGTTTTTTATCCATTTTATAAGCTCATATTAGCTGTTTAGTTATTGTGAGTTTTTATTGTGTTCAAAATTGTTTTAATCTCACAAATTCCAAAAAGTCAAACAAAGTCAACAAGCTGGTCAAATAAGCTCTTCTGGAAGAATAAGCTGATTCTGAGTAGCTTATTGGGTTATTTTGTGGCTTATTGAATAGCCTGGGTATAGATTGTTGGTTCAGATCTGTGTCTACTTAGAATTCTCTTGTAAGTTCATTATTGGATTCATTCATAGCTTATTGGGTCAAATTGCTTAATAGTGCTAATTTAGAATTTGAATTTGTTTATCTCTGATTACTTAAGTTAGTTATGCAGTAGCTGATTAGTTTTTAATCTTAATTCAGTAAGTTTTAGGGTAAAATTGCAATAGCATAGTTAAGGGGGTGTTTGGTATAGTGTTCTGTTAAGCAGTATAATATTAGTACTGTTGATATGCATGTTTCTGAGGTTTGAGTAAGCTTAGTTAAGTTGTTATTAGCCTAAATCAGTAAGTATCTCAGGTTTAATAGCTCACTATTTGATTTTGGCCTTTTGGTGGAATTTTGAAGCTATTTCTGTCCACAACAAGCTCAGCATAAGCTGAGCTTATTGGGACCTCTGATTTGGAACTTCTAAGTCACTTTGGTAGGTTTAAGTTAGTTTCCAAGAGTAGGAGTTGTATCATTAAAGTTTTCATAGGTTTTGCGCCATTTTTCTCTAACTGCTGTTACAGACACTTCTGTGCAGACATTGTTTTTTTTTTTACTGCTGATCTGAGCTTCTTGGAAGCTTATTGAATTAAGCTCTTGACTTGAAATTTGGTTTATAGCTAGTTCACATAGCTGGCTTTAAGCTCATAATATGGGATCCACATTTTAAGCTTATCTCAGTGCTTATTCTGAGTCTTAAAATACCCATAATCAGACCTGCTATATAGCTTGTTTCAAAATTCAGTCTATAAGCACTTTTTCAAGGGTTAATTTAGATAAGCAATTGAGGTTTGAATTTGGATTTTAAAGTGTCTTTGGGTAGCTAGTAGTATTGGGAGTCTTTTGCCCCCATTAGGTTTCAGTTTACTGCTTAATTGGACTGCTTAATTGGGGTGTGAAGTGGGCTGTTTAGCCATATTTTCTGTCTCACCATCAATACTGTTTAAGTGCTTTTCTACTAGTTCTGAGTGCTATTTTGGTCTCCATAAGTTGATTTGAGCTTAATAAAGTGTGTTTGCTGGGTTTTGAACTTCTTGAAATTTCTGGGTCAGTTTAGCTTAATTTTGGCTTATTGTAAACTGCTTATTTCAGCTGTTCTGCTTATTAGGGTTAATTCAGTTCTTGAATTTATTTTTCCTAGATTTAGAATTCAATTTTAAAATTACTCAAAAATTTTCAGATTTTTCCTAGCTGTTTTACTATTTTTAAATCATTTAAATTGTTTTAATTAGTTTTTAATTCATAAAAAATTATTAAAAAGTCAAAAAAATATTTTTCTTTTTCCAAAAATTTTATTTTATCAGATTTAATATAGGAAAATTATTTTTATATTTTTAGGTTTTAAATTTTAGAAAATCATTTTTATTTACGTTTTAAAAATTCGTCGCGTAACGTTTTTAAATTACGGTTTTCATGTTTAGGTTCGTATGCTTAGTGTAATTGTACTTTTAGCTTAATTAGTTGTTTTCATTTAATATTTCATTGTTAGTAGTGTAAAATCACAAATCACCACTCTTTCTCACACACATTCACCACACGTATTCGACAACGTTAACGACAACTCGATATTCGACCTTCGTTGGGACACGACCCGGGGAAAACGCATACGTTGCCTTTTCCTTTGGAAACTAAAAAAGACGAATCAAAAAATGGCGCCGCTGCCGGGGAAGGCTTGAAAAGAGTTGGAGTTTCGCCGAAGAATCGTGTTTTGAAGACCCTTCCTCGGAAGTTTTTGTTTTCATAAAAACAAAAATACAAAAATAAAATAAAAATAAAACACTTTTCCTAAAGTGTTTTCACCATTAATAATAAATCCTCGCTCTCGAGAGGGCGTTGTAAACCATTCCGAATAAACAACAAAAGAGATCGTGAAGTTAAACGTTTCTCGGATTATTTCTTTACTACAACCTATACACGGGGTTTAAGGATGGTCTAGACATTAAATTGCAGACCGAAAGAGGCGGGTTTTTAATCACTTTCGAGTGGACCTTTGCTTCTCCGCCACGCTGCGCGTAGTTTTGAAAGAAACGAGTACGGTTGATTAACGATCACCAAAAAGATAATAACTCTAATTTTTCATTAAATATAAAAATCCAAAAATATTTTATTTTCAAATTTGGTTTTCCTTTTTGATTTTGTTTTTGGTGTATGCACACCCGTTCTTCTTCTTCTCACCCTCTTCTTTCACCACTATCAAATCCCGAGAGGATTATTCGTCATAACAACCGTGTTCATTTCTCAACCGTTGAGGAAATGGCCGACGACCCAAACAATCAACACCCGCCGATGGGTGGTGATAATCACATGCCAGCTCCCGATCTCCGAACGATGGAGGAGCTGTGCCAACCCACAATGCACGGACGTGGTGGCCCGATTGCCCCCGTCAATATTCAAGCCGCCGATTTTGGACTTAAGCATCATATGATTCAACAAGTCCAAAATTCGTGCTAATTCCATGGCTTGCCGGGTGATGATGCGAACAAGCATCTTGACAAATTCATAACCGTCACCCAAAGTATGAAACAAAATGGGGTCTCCGATGACGCCCTCCGTCTATATCTCTTTCCTTACTCCTTGACGCATCATGCCACCGCTTGGTTTGATCGTCTTCCCAAGAACTCCATTCGTAGTTTCGATGAAATGGTTACAAAGTTCTTGGCGAAATATTTCCCACCATCGATGGTGACGAAATTAAGGAATGAGATTAGCAATTTCCGTCAGCTTCCCGATGAATCATTGTTTGAGGCATGGGAACGCTATAAGTTATCGATTGATCGGTGTCCGAACCACAACATGTTATTGGTCACTATTATAGATACCTTCTATAATGGTTTGACATTACGACACCGTGATACGATTAATGCTGCTGCCGGTGGTACGTTTATGAAACGTCGACCCGAAGAGTGCTATGATCTTATTGAAAACATGACCGCCCACCATAATTTTTGGGATTCCTCTGCCGAGAGGAATGAGTCAACAAGGTCTAGCACTAATTCTTCTACCTCCGAGATAGCCGCTCTTTCTAAACAAATGAATGATTTGTCAACGGCTATCTTGAGAATTCATCAGAATATGAATCAAAACAACAACAATCAAGTAAATGTTGTAAATCAAAGTTGTGAGACATGTGGTGGTCCTCATCCTTATTTCGAGTGCCCAGCCGCCGGTGGCTACACTCAAGAAAACGTTTACGCTGCAACGGGAACCTTTAATCAGGGAGGTAACGGTTACCAACCCCAAGGTGACCGTAATTTGCTCAGCTACCGTTCTAACAACTTCCTCGGACCACCCGGTTTCCCACCAAATCAAAATCAGCAAGTGCAAAACCGCAATGTTCAAAATAACCAAAATCAAAATCGGGGCAATCAAGGTTATCAAAACCAAGGGAATTATAACCAAGCCCCGAATCAAGGAAATTTTCAAAACAACAACCAAGGTTTTAATCAAAACACCCGAGGGGCAAATCTCAACAATAATCAAAATCAAGGATTTTTGCAAAACCAATCGCCCTCGGATGAGATTTTGAAACAGCTTCTCCTTCAAAGTCAACAACAACAAAAATTTAACAAAAGCCAAGAAGAAACAACTAGGTTTTTGATTAAGGAAATGACTGAAATGAAAAAATCTTTAAATGATCGACCCTCGGGTTCGGGTACTACTACTCTTCCAAGCAACACGATCGCCAACCCGAGGGGCGATGCTAAGGCGATCACTACTAGGAGCGGTGTTTCATACGATGGACCCACGGCTCCGGCTACCTCTTCTTCTCTACCTCCCAAGGTAGTCGACCGTGAGACCGAGGTGACCAAGGACACGGAACCTCCTACTAACAATGGAGGAACCAAAGACGTCCAACCTCCGGTCATCCATCCATCTGAACCGAAAAATGTTGAACCAAAAGAAAAAGCTCCCGTTAAGACCACACTTCCTTACCCTTCAAGAATGAATGATCAAAAGCTCCGCGATAAAGCTTCGAGTCAAATGGAAAAATTCTTTCAAATATTCCAAGAATTACATTTTGATATAAGCTTCGCGGATGCTTTGCTCTTGATGCCTAAATTCATTTCTACTCTCAAAAGTGTGTTGAGCAATAAGGAAAAATTATCGGAATTAGCAAAAACTCCAGTGAACGAAAACTGCTCCGCGCAATTCTCAAAAAGCTTCCGGAAAAGCTTGGAGATCCTGGAAAATTTCTCATCCCATGTGAATTTTCGGGAATGGTTGAATGCCACACCTTGGCCGATCTTGGTGCGAGCATCAACCTAATGCCGTTATCCATCTGGAAGAAACTTTCTTTGCCCGAACTTACCCCCACTTGCATGACCCTCGAGCTTGCGGATCGGTCCATAACCCTTCCTAAAGGTGTAGCCGAGGATGTCTTTGTAAAGGTGGGGAAGTTCCATTTTCCAGCAGATTTTGTGGTAGTTGATTTTGACGCCGACCCCCGGGTTCCTCTTATTCTCGGAAGATCATTCTTGAGGACCGGGCGAGCTTTGATCGATGTTTATGGTGAAGAAATTACTTTGCGGGTCGATAAGGAAAAAGTTACGTTCAATATTAATCCGAACTCGAAACCTCAAACCGACAAATGCAATGTCGCTATGGTTGATCAAAAGTCCGATCCCGTAATTGCTCCTAAAAGAGTTGATCCAAACCTTTCAAGATTCACGGTCAAGAGTATGTCAGAAAAACGTGCTGAACTCAAGGCCATGAAAATTAATCCTGGATCGAGCAAATGGTTTGAATGTTGTGCGGCAAATACTAAGAGTGTTCTTGACGACGATGATGAAGATGAATCGGAGACTACAACGGAAGCGGTGGAAATTTCTAGCTCTAAGAGCACACCACTTGTCCCACCTCCAGAACAAGTTTATCACATCGAGATTCTTAATTCCGACTCTTCCCATCCTTCTCCTCCGATTGAGGGAAGTGTGATCTTGCGGGAAAGCTTGAGGTGTTCTTCAACGATAAATCAATTTCACCGGAAATTGATGATTCTTGTCTTAATCCGGAGGGAGATATTCTTTTTGAAAAATTATTAAACCAAGAGCCATCTCTTTCTCTCCCTCCGAAGGAAGTTGAAATCAATCTACCAAAGAAATTTGATGACCTTGTTCCCGAAACTTTCAAAACAACTATCACCAACCCTCTATTTGAGTTCGAATCAGGGTTTACTTTGATTTCGGATAATCTAATCTTTGATATTCAAATAGAGGAGAGTGATGAGTCTGTGACGGAACATGAGCTTACAGATTCTCATAATATGATTGATTCTCTTCATGAGGAGTTCTCCGGTGAACTCACTCATTGCATATCTCCTCCTGAATACGATCATTTCTACTTTGATCTTGAGGAAGATAGTAGTCTGGGGGGAGGCATACCTTCTCATGAAGATTTAATCCCAACCCTCCCGCCCGAGACATTTGTGGCCATTAAAAGCTTTAATGACCAATCTTCTGCTGATGATGAAGAGCTATTCATGATAATTATCCAAATCTTTATGCTCTTCATCACATATACTGTGGCTTCTCCTATCCTTCACTCCGTCGGGAGTGAGGATACCATCTTTGACCCCGGTATTACCATTTCTGGTTTTTCTTTCTAAAAATACCGCGGGTATCTCATCGGAGTGGAACTTTCGTATGCTTCAGTGTTTATCCAAACATCTGGAACGAAAGTCCGATTGAGATTATCTCTTCCACATGCTCCCCCAAGGACAATTAAATTCGGGGTCGAGTCAAGCTCATGTGACTCGGTTACCAAAAACAAGCGCTTCGTGGGAGGCACCCCATGCTTATCTATCTATCTTCTGATCTTATTTCTAATAAAACATGAAGAGGTCTCCTCTTCCATTTCTTGTGCCTCGTGTTTTTCTGTGGTATGTCCAGGAATGCCCGATAATGAAGACTCTCGTGCTCGAAGTTTCCTTCACGCTACTCGAGTTTCATCATCCGCAGCTCATCCGATATCCTAAATCTTATCGTTTACATCTATCTTTTGGCATAATTAATAAACGGCCTTAGATTTTTGTAGGAGAACCTTACCTTTAAGACATTGAGGACAATGTCTCGTTTTAGTCTGGGGGGGTAATCTGTCGATTTGATTTTTGCCTTGCATTTTTGCCATTTTCTCATGCAACCCCGTTTTTCCTCCAAAAATTGAAAAAAAAAAAAAAAAATCCAAAAAATGAGAAAAATTTAAAAATTTTTGCAAAAATATAATAAGTTTTGACATTTTTGTTGACTTTCCGCTGGTGAGAGTAGGAATAAAATTCTGACTTGACCGGGCGTGTTGAGCCCTAGCTTGTCCCCTTAACCATTTATAATCTATAAGCTCGTGCTAGTCTTTTACACAAGGAGCTATAAAATGCGAATTCTTTTTAAGAGTTTGCAAGTTCCCGTATCGACTTTATATATGCATGGCTTGATTATTTGGCTAAGCATTCGCGGATCTTATTATTTAAGATTTTAAATTTGCGAAGAACGAGAAATGATAGAGTTGTTTATAAGTTAGATTGCTAAACGTGGAGTAGTTGGATCTCTTTAGAGCTCATCGAAGTTACTTGTGGCTTCTTGTTCCCATAAGCTTGTTTCACCCTAAAAAAAAAAGTAATCTAGGAATAATTAAAGGTATTTTGGTTTTGGCGATAATTAGTTTTTATTTCTTCCTTAGAGATTCTTGCTTATGGAAGTTGGGTACACATCAAGGTACTGTCAATGTTACGGTGTAATAGACTATTCCATCTTGCCGGCTCGCAACCGATGTTGGGATTGTTATAAAAGCCGTAGGACTCGGGATTTGGCACAAATAATTAATGAATATGATAATGTATAATAATAATCCAAAGCCATAAAAAGTTTTCTACATCTTGCCGGTTCGCAACCGATGTTGTAGACTTCTAATAAAGGCAGAGGAAAAATTCCAAGGTCATAATAGACTATCACATCTTGCCGGTTCGCAGCCGATGTTGTGATTGTTATAAAGGGCCAAAGATTAAATACGTTAATGTGCTGTATAAATGTTAAAAAATGCCAAACTTCGACTCCGGGGGTATCCTAATAAAGGCTTCTGTCTTTGGACTCGTAGATGAGTTGTTTCGGTCGCAAATAAAAGGGATATCCTCAAAATCGTGTTAAATAAGAGAGCTTGATGTGGACCTCATTTTTGTATGCAACGGTTTTCGAGGGAAGGTTTGGAAACTACTTAGCGTCTAAACTAGGTATCTTTATCGGCTTAAAAATTATCGAAACGAGAGTATGAAGAAATTCATTTCTCACCAAAAATAAAATAATTAGAGGAAAATAGGAATTTGGGAACAAAAAGTCCACAATTAGCTTTCTGAGTAGTGTTGGCAATCTAACTTGTAAATAGCAATGATTTCGTTTTTAAGCTTAGTTTGGGGACTCGTGAAAAATCAGGGACGACGAATTTTATCCGTATGGTCACTTCTTTATGAGTCGTGTTTCCTGCTCGAAGACCCTAAAAGTTATCGTTAGATAATGATTGTCAACAAAACTGTCACAAGATTATAAGAAAATACAAAAATAGAATAAAAGGAAAATCGGGGAGTTTTTAGAACTTTAAGATTTCTTAATCTCTTTTGAAAGTTTTGCTACTTCTCAAAGTTAGTAAAAAGAGATTAGAAATTTTTGGTTCCAAAAACGTGTTTTTATAACATTGCATGAGGACATTGCAATATCTTAGTCTGGGGGAATTTTGGTATGTGCTTAAACACATACTTTTTCTTGACCAAAACCGGACCCAAATAGACCAAAAACCCTACCAGAATGCCAAATATATTGTGTTTTTTGTGTTTTTACATATGCAGGCACGGATATCGAAGAAAAGGACAAAAATCAAGCAAAGACCGGGAAACCGAGCACGAGATATGGAAGTGTTATTTTTAGCCGATGCCGGGAAGCAAAAAGTCAAAGTCAATCCTTGAAGTTTCATCAAATGACAAGAATGACCCTTGGATTTATATTTGAAGACATGGCAAGATCAGTCCCTGAGATTTCAATAAATACAATTTTGGTCCTTCAATATTTAACCAAAAAAATCACCAAATATCTTAAACCACTTACTATCCGGATTTAATATAAATCCAAAGTCCAAATCCAACAAACAAAAAAACCCAATCCATAAACATACCCCAGCCCATCTTCCTAGCCCACTATCCCAACCCTAATCCATACCCGGTCCACACACTCAAACCCGGTCAAAAGTTAATTAATAAGCAGTCAAACAAAAATAAATAACTCACAAACATTTACCCGCCCATGTTCTTCCCCTTATCCCCAAAAGTTACCCAGCTATGAACCCTAATAACCCCGTACAAATTTTACCGAAAGTAAGGGCAAATCCGTACAATTGCTTGGTTTCTAGAAGGTGTCAGAGGTGTCAGACTCAAAGAAACACACGAATGGCCACATGGCAGCATCTCATTGGTCCGAACACCTCACCAAAGCTAATCCAAGGGTCGTTATTGAGAGGTTGATGATTTGAGATGATCTGAGGGCTGAAGATGATCCAGAGAAAGCACAAATCCCTCGGATTGCCAGCATGTCAAGAAGGTCTAGAATGCTCCACCTTCGGCTATAAATAGGAGGTCGATCCTCATGTTAGAGAGTTAGTTTTTTATGTAATGTTACTCTGTCAAAATTACTTTATGTCTTGTAATTTTAAATTTCTTTTGTAAACTTTTAAGATTTTATTAATGAAATTGTTATTTTAATTTTCCTTTTATTCTGTTTTTAATTGAGTTGTTTGTCTGAATTTAGTTTATTAAAGTTGTTATTAGTTTAGTTCAAATCATTTCTAGTTTAATTCTATTTACCATTTCAATCTTTGTTAAACTCTTTTGAAAATCCAAAAATAATTCCAAAAAGTAAAAAATTCCAAAAATACTCTAAAAACTCAGCTTCAATAAGCTGTTTTTTATCCATTTTATAAGCTCACATTAGCTGTTTAGTTATTGTGAGTTTTTATTGTGTTCAAAATTGTTTTAATCTCACAAATTCCAAAAAGTCAAACAAAGTCAACAAGCTGGTCAAATAAGCTCTTCTGGAAGGATAAGCTGATTCTGAGTAGCTTATTGGGTTATTTTGTGGCTTATTGAAAAGCCTGGGTATAGATTGTTGGTTCAGATCTGTGTCTACTTAGAATTCTCTTGTAAGTTCATTATTGGATTCATTCATAGCTTATTGGGTCAAATTGCTTAATAGTGCTAATTTAGAATTTGAATTTGTTTATCTCTGATTACTTAAGTTAGTTATGCAGTAGCTGATTAGTTTTTAATCTTAATTCAGTAAGTTTTAGGGTAAAATTGCAATAGCAGTAGTTAAGGGGGTGTTTGGTATAGTGTTCTGTTAAGCAGTATAATATTAGTACTGTTGATATGCATGTTTCTGAGGTTTGAGTAAGCTTAGTTAAGTTGTTATTAGCCTAAATTAGTAAGTATCTCAGGTTTAATAGCTCACTATTTGATTTTGGCCTTTTGGTGGAATTTTGAAGCTATTTCTGTCCACAACAAGCTCAGCATAAGCTGAGCTTATTGGGACCTCTGATTTGGAACTTCTAAGTCACTTTGGTAGGTTTAAGTTAGTTTCCAAGAGTAGGAGTTGTATCATTAAAGTTTTCATAGGTTTTGCGCCATTTTTCTCTAACTGCTGTTACAGACACTTCTGTGCAGACATTGTTTTTTTTTTTTTACTGCTGATCTGAGCTTTTTGGAAGCTTATTGAATTAAGCTCTTGACTTGAAATTTGGTTTATAGCTAGTTCACATAGCTGGCTTTAAGCTCATAATCTGGGATCCACATTTTAAGCTTATCTGAGTGCTTATTCTGAGTCTTAAAATACCCATAATCAGACCTGCTATATAGCTTGTTTCAAAATTCAGCCTATAAGCACTTTTTCAAGGGTTAATTTAGATAAGCAATTGAGGTTTGAATTTGGATTTTAAAGTGTCTTTGGGTAGCTAGTAGTATTGGGAGTCTTTTGCCCCCATTAGGTTTCAGTTTACTGCTTAATTGGACTGCTTAATTGGGGTGTGAAGTGGGCTGTTTAGCCATATTTTCTGTCTCACCATCAATATTGTTTAAGTGCTTTTCTACTAGTTCTGAGTGCTATTTTGGTCTCCATAAGTTGATTTGAGCTTAATAAAGTGTGTTTGCTGGGTTTTGAACTTCTTGAAATTTTTGGGTCAGTTTAGCTTAATTTTGGCTTATTGTAAACTGCTTATTTCAGCTGTTCTGCTTATTAGGGTTAATTCAGTTCTTGAATTTTTTTTCCTAGATTTAGAATTCAATTTTAAAATTACTCAAAAATTTTCAGATTTTTCCTAGCTGTTTTACTATTTTTAAATCATTTAAATTGTTTTAATTAGTTTTTAATTCATAAAAAATTATTAAAAAGTCAAAAAAATATTTTTCTTTTTCCAAAAATTTTATTTTATCAGATTTAATATAGGAAAATTATTTTTATATTTTTAGGTTTTAAATTTTAGAAAATCATTTTTATTTACGTTTTAAAAATTCGTCGCGTAACGTTTTTAAATTACGGTTTTCATGTTTAGGTTCGTATGCTTAGTGTAATTGTACTTTTAGCTTAATTAGTTGTTTTCATTTAATATTTCATTGTTAGTAGTGTAAAATCACAAATCACCACTCTTTCTCACACACATTCACCACACGTATTCGACAACGTTAACGACAACTCGATATTCGACCTTCGTTGGGACACGACCCGGGGAAAACGCATACATAGCCTTTTCCTTTGGAAACTAAAAAAGACGAATCAATGTTCTTTAAAAATCTCGTGTTAAATGGGACATTGAGGGAGACGAAAAAAACGAAGTGCTTTCATGGCCTCCTCAAACAAAAGAGACAAAAATCAGTCAATACAAGGTATCACAGCTGATGGTAATTGGATTACGGACCCTAATCAGGTTAAATCCGCATTTCTAAATTTTTTCAAGGCTAAGTTTCAAGAAATGGAAGCTCCTGTTTCCTTTAATCCGCTGGTTGGGGCATCAGTTCTAAATGACGCGGATAGAGGTATTTTAGAATGCCACATCTCGTTGGATGAAATTAAAGCTGTTATTTGGGAATGTGGGAGTGATAAAGCGCCTGGGCCGGATGGTTTTCCATTTTTCTTTATCAAGAATTATTGGGACTTACTAAAAGACGACATCTATAGCTTCGTGGTTAATTTCATGACTTCTGGTCTCATGCCACCCGGTTCTAATTCATCATTCATCACGCTTGTTCCCAAGGTTGCTAACCTGATTCATATTAAAGATCTTCGACCTATCTCTTTAATAGGTGTTCAGTACAAAATCGTTGCAAAAGTACTCACAAACAGGTTATCAAAAGTAGTTGACAAAATTATCAGTGGCAAGAAATCTGCGTTCATTCGAGGTCGTCAAATTCTTGATGGTCCTCTCATGATGAGTGAGGTCATTGACTGGTATAAGAAGAAAAAAAACAGCTCCTCATATTCAAAGTTGACTTTGAAAAAGCTTTTGATTCGGTTAACTGGAGTTATCTCGATTTCGTCCAATCTCAACTTGGCTTTGGTTTGCAATGGAGGAAATGGATCCGGGCTTGTCTTCAATCAGCTAGAGCTTCAATTCTAGTTAACGGAAGCCCATCATCAGAGTTTTCAATTAAACGTGGTTTACGTCAAGGAGACCTGTTGTCTTCTTTCTTGTTCATTATAGTCATGGAAGGTCTTCACCTAGCCATTAACGAGGCTGTCCAAGCAAATCTTATTCGTGGAGCTTCTGTTGCTGCTTCTTCTGATTTTAACGTTTCTCACTTTTTCTTTGTGGATGACGTTGTTATCGTAATGGAATGGAGTAAGCATGACATGGATAATCTTATTCGGGTTCTTCATGTCTTCCATCTAGCTTCTGGTTTGAAGATTAATATGCATAAATCCAATGTTTTTGGTGTTGGTATTCCTATAGAAGATGTTGTTGCTATGGCTCGTGGAACAGGTTGTGAAGCTGGGTCCTTACCTTTTAAGTATCTCGGCTTACCAATAGGTTCTAATATGAACCGTATCGACAGTTGGTCACACTTGGTCTCGAAGTTCAATGATAAGTTATTGAATTGGAAAGCCAACCTTCTTTCTACCGGAGGGAGATTGACTCTAATCAAAGCTGTCTTGGGTAGTGTAGGGATTTATCACATGTCTATTTTCAAATTGCCCGAAACAACGATTCGTTCTCTAGAACGTAGGCGTGCATCTTTCTTTTGGGGAGGTGATGAAGATAAAAAAAATATGGCTTGGATCAAGTGGGAATCGGTTTTGGCTTCTCTAGATAAAGGTGGAATAGGAGTGGGGAGCTTGAAAGCTTTCAATTTAGCTCTTCTCCTAAAATGGCATTGGAGGTTTGTTAACAATGCGAATGCTCTATGGACTCGTCTGATTAAAGCTATCCACGGTGATCAAGCAGGGCTCGATTTTAAAGCTTGCAAAACTCAAGGTGTTTGGGATAAAATCGTTGGTTCTATCAATCATCTCCATTCAAGTGGAGTGATTCCACATGGTACATTTAATATCAAAGTGGGAGATGGTTCTAATGTTCGATTTTGGAAGGATACGTGGCTAGGTGATGTTCCTTTAGAAGTCCGTTATAATAGACTTTTTTGTTTGGATTCTCATCCAAATTGCTTCATTAGTAACTGTTTTGTTAATGATTCATGGCAATGGAGTTGGAGTAGGCAATCATTGGGAGGTAATAACACAACTTCTTTATCCCTGCTCTTAAGTGATCTCCATGATTTTCATCTTGGCTCTGGCTCCGATTTTTGGTAATGGAATCTGGATGTAGATGGGCGGTTCACTGTTAGTGGCGCTAGACGTCATATTGATGACTTTCTCTTACCATCTTTGTCGTCTAATACAAGATGGTACAAGTTTTTGCCTCGAAAAGTAAACATTTTCTTATGGCGTCTTCTTTTGGATCGCCTTCCTACTCGTTTAAATCTCTCATTCCGAGGTATCGAAATAAATTCCATTATTTGTCCAGTTTGTTGCGTGGGTGTTGAATCTAGAAATCATCTTTTTTGGCATGTCAAACCGCGAAATCTATTTGGCATCTCATTCGCATTTGGGTTGATATTCCCTGGCCAGAGAGTACGTCTACTGACGAGCTTTATTCATGGCTGGATTGTTGGAACTGTTCAAAAGACAAAAATGATCGCTTGCATGGTATCATCGCTACAACTTTGTGGTGGATTTGGCGTTTACGTAATGATGTCACTTTTGGCTCCTATAATCTAAGAAAAAGTGACATTTTTGATAATATTAGGCTTTTCTCTTTTTCTTGGTTAAAGTCTAGAGGTTGTAAAATTCTTTGTTGGAATGATTGGCTTAGACATCCCTTGTAATTTACTCTAGCTCCTTACTAGTTGTTCTCTTCTAATATAATTTGCCTTTCAAAAAAAAAATAAACAAATACTCTAAATTGGTTATATTTGACTTTGACTATGACTAATCTTGTTAACTTTATGATTGGTTACAAATAATTTCGCTATCTATTCCAAGTATGTTCTGTTTGACTTGACCACTAAACAAACTACATGAGACCTTTTAAAATGGCATGAATATAGTTGAACTTTTAAAGGGAAACTATGCCCAAATTTGCAACAAGATACAAGAGAATTTGTGCTAAGACAATAAAGGAACAAATAATGATAGTTAACTCAACTCTTATACACAACTTCAACAAACACGTAGGATCTCAAAATGAGTATAACCTAGCCTTCAACTAAACTAAAATTCTTGATCATGCATTGGAGACGTAATTAGTAAGTAACCAGGATTGGTTCAACCAAATATGAAAGTTGACAGAATACCATAGTTAACTCTCTCGTCATTGTCATAGCTCCACATTAGAATGTCTTTTTTAATCTTTTCGTTTACCAACATTTTTATGTTGGTTGATGAATCTTTACATAGCTCCACACCTTCATTTGACTCCAAAATGAAACAACTTAACTCGCTCGTCATTGTCGAATCCAAATTACACCATTGGAGGAGTAAGCTCGGTCCCCTGGCTCAAAGTGTGAGAGTGAGACAACGTAAACGAAATATCAAGTGTTGGACCATTTTTATTCCTTCATGCACCATAAAATATAACGTTTGATCGAGGAGATGGATTTATGAAAGTGATTGGGATAGCATTCTAAATCGCCAACCATAGAATGCATTTAGCCATTTACCTTAATTCGTTAGTACATACTTGCAGTGTGAAGTTAATTAGACTTGTCCCTTTGAAGACCATTGGCCGCTTATCCAACAAGTACGTGAAGGTCCAACAATTTTCAAAGGGATGTTGTACATACCGATTTCAGACATAGATTCGGAATACAGCCTTCCATCTCCTCATCCTTTTTGCTGGCGTTGTAGAAGGCTCTAACTTCTTCACATATCCACAAATTAACCCAACGTTGGCTCTCATTAACCAAGTTTAGCACTAGAATTCAAAATATTACATTGGAACTATATAAAATTAATCCACTACGGCATTATGAGTCGAGTATATTTTTACTTGCTGAGCCATTATACAAGCTTGACATTGACGACCAATATAAAAAATAATGATAAATGTTACTGTATGTTTTTTTAACTTGGCCGAAGAAGCCATGTAAGCATTAAATCCCTGCACACCGGTATTAAACGTATTAAGTTGGCCAAGCACGAGTATGCGTTTAGGGGTCTACGGGATTTCTATACATATGTAATATATTTCTAAATAGTTGTCAATCATATATAACACCTACGGGGAATTACATCTTCCAACAGCCCGCTCATAAACTTTTGTTTGTTTTTAACTTGCTAATTAAAGCATAATAAAATTTTATTTTGTTGAAGATTGTGTCCCAAATATTGATTTCATTTTCCACTTCTTTTTGACTCAATCACAAATACCGGGGCCATTTAGTGGGAGAAAAAAATTATTAATAATCTAGTTTTAGATTTAATAAGAAAAAAGGGATTTAATTTTTCACAGAAAATAAAAAACGCGTTCATATCTTGTTAAAATGAAAATGAAAATTTTATATTTTGTAACAAATTTGATAAGAAATATTTGATTTATTTTTCTTCTTTTATACAAAACATTTTGTTAAAAATAAGAACACACACTTGAGTATTTTGTTTTCAAAATGAAAAAAACCCTATGTAGCAACCGACCTTCACTTTATGCCACGTCACAAAAAACCACTTCATCTCGCGCGCCCATTGGAAATCAAATAAAAAACTTTACCCGGTCCTTTCCTTGGTAGGTTAACCAAATAAATGGCAATCTCGTAAAACAAACAAAAAACAAAGGACCAAACCGTAACATTAACAAATAACAATAACAACTTTCAGTTCCTAACAGACAGCTGCTGCTGCTTTATAATATTTCAGTTCCTAACAGCCCCAACAACTAACCCTTTTTTTCTATTCAACTTCCTTCAATGGACAACAACGACGAGGTAACTGTTTTTTATCCCAACCACCGCCACCTCATATCACCGATGACTGTCACCGTTACTTTATCATCTCTCACCTAACTGCCTTTTTTTTAGTCTAACCGTTTTTTTTATAATGTTGATCTTGTTATGTTTTTGGTTACATTTTGTGTTTTTGTGTGTGTTTTGAGTGTGTGTGTGTTTTTTAATGATGTTGTTGTTGTTGTTGTTTGTAGAGAATAATGGCTTTGAAGAAAGCTTATGCGGATATAATACTGAATACTGCGAAAGAAGCGGCTGCAAGGATTATGGTGTCGGAGCGAAAAGCGGCGCGGTTTGAGTACGAGCTTAAGACTGCCAAAGATGATGCGGTTAAGATGCTTTTGAGACTTAAGCAGATGATGGATTTTAAGGTATGGATGAAATGTTTTTTTTTTTTTGAAATTGTGGTTTTCGGTTGAATTTGTGTTTGTGTTAGGGTTTAGGATTGTCTGGAATTGCAAGTGTTTTTTGGAAATGAATGTTTTTGTTGAGTTGTTATGTTTCGGGTTGTAATTTGGTTTAAGGATTATAATGAAAGGAGATTAGATGAGTGTAGGTGAATTTGAAAATTTCATATCAAGTATTTGGTGTAAATGTCGGTTTTCGTGGTTTTGAGTATCGAGTTTAGTTAAAGAGTGGGCGTAACTTGGGGATTTTCTCTGTATATGACAAAGACTGTGCATTTTAGAGACCAATGATTGTTTGTATCTTTTGGTAGGTTTTAGGAGAAGTTCCACACTGAATGGTTACTTAAATAATTTGTTTGAGGATTATAATGATAGGTGATTAAAGGAGTGTAAGTTATGTTGAAGTATGTGTTACCGTATGAAGTATTTAATGTGGAAATGTTGGTTTTGGTGGTTTTGAGTCTTGAATTAAGTTGAAGAGTTGGCGTAATTTGGGGATTTGCTCGAGATATGATAAACATTGGGCATTTAGAGACCAGGTTATGTCTTCGGTAGTTCAGGTGAAGTTTTACACTAAATGGTTACTTGAGTCATGTAGCTAACTGATAATGAATGACTCGAGTATACCGAAGTTGTAGCTTATAAGACAGTGTTTTTAATGGCTTTGGTCTACATTGATTTCATGTTGGAGATTAACAGGTACATTTTTCTTATAGGTCTATGCTTACTGTTATGGGATCCATATGTAATTGAGCATGTCCTTATTGTTGTGACCGAGGTTATTTTGTTGTGTTGACTGATATATGTTGAAGAAATTTAGGATAATTGTTCTTTTGATTGAAGAATTACAGTGATTGGAGATTAGACGAGTAGCTGAATAAAAACATTCTGGTATGATGTCTCTGGTCTAGAGTATTGGTTTTTGTGGTTTTAGTCCTGAATCAAGTTGAAGAGTGCATATAGTTTTGGGGCTTTCTCGATATAGGACATGATTTATTTGATTTGTTGATTGATGAGGTTCGAGGGCATTTTGTAGACAGATTGGAAGGGTCTACTTGCATTGTTATCTTCTGATGTAATCTTAATATGAGGATTATGACAATTAGATAATATACGATTATGTAGGTAATTTAAACCTTTTACTGTGAAATTATTAAGTTTTTGGGTGTAAATTCTTGGGGTTTGTGGTTTAAGTACTATATTTAGTTGAAGAGTGGATGTAATTTGGGGGTTATCTGACTTTTCTCGATAAGTGGAAAGGTTTTTTGGTTAGTTGATTGATGAGGAACACTTTCGAGACCTTTGGTAAATTCATTAGAATTGTAGTTGAGTTTAGAATACTATATGAAGGATGTAGCATGTTATTTTTCGAGTTGTATAAATGACTAAAGAATCACAATGATGAGAGATCAGACGAGTGTAGCTAATTTTAGTCATCCTGCTATGATGTTTGAGGTATAGATTCTTAGATTTTGTGCTTTAAGCCTTGATTTAAGTTGAAGAGTGCATATATTGTTGGTCTTTTTTTTCTTCATATGTGACAAGATTTTTTTATTCTTTAGTTTGTTGATTGTTGAGGGCGTGAGGGGCATTTCAGAGATAGATGTTCATTTCATTCATTTGGTTACTTTCGGGAAAATGCTGCATAATATGATTATGGATAAATGATTATATGGTTATTTCAGTTATGCGTAAATGAATTCCATCTTTGGTGGTGGTGTTATGCAGGAGCTTAGGAATAGTGAAGCATACTCATGTTGTAGCTCATAACATGTGTTTTTACTTTTTAATGGGTTGGATGTACGTTTGATTCATGTTGGTTTCTCATAATTATTTCTTTTTCATAGGTCTGCACTCAGTTTTGCGTGATATATAGGTAATGTAACAGATCATTATAGCTGTGATTGAGGTTATGTTGTTGTTTGAGCGTGAGACCAGGTAGGATGATTATTTCCAACTGTCATTTTCATCTGCATTGGCCTATTAGAAGTTAGTTTTGGAACTTAATATATAGTTTTGGAATGTCTATAATTATAGTTTGGTATATGGAGGAGAAAAAGAGAAATTGTAGTGGATTTTTACCTTGGATATCCGGTTTTCTATTATAAACTTCTCATGTTTTTTTTTTCAAGTAGGTTAATACTTGTAAGCATGAGTACAAACAAGTCATATAGAGGCTAGTTGTTATTTCATGGAAAGAAAACTTGTCACATACCATGTGCAGTTTAATCGAACATGTTAAAGAAAGTAAAAGCACAATAAATGCATCACTTAGTATAGTGTCCGAAGGGAATGCTCTTTGGTTCGAATACGAGTATTTCAGAGACTCGAGCAGATGATGGATTCTAATGTAAAAACAAACATTTCCAAATATTGACTTTTGTTGGCATTTTGAGACATGGGGTTAACTTTGATGAATTACATTAGATTTCATATTCTCTATGTATAGATTTCTCACAGATTTTCCTACAGTCAGCTCTCTCACAGATTTCCCTACACTAAGCGGAAACTTACAAACACAAATAAAACATATTAGATTCTACAACTAACAAGTTATTTTATGGAACATGTCAAAGAAAGTAACAACACAATAGTAAATTCTTATTCCTTGTGCTAAATTTTTTGGTGATTTTAAGTGTCAAATTTGTTGCTTTTATGTTCAGAAGGAAAGAGTAAAGGACTCCACACGTACACATTTAGTCGGAAAAAAAGGTTTTACAAGGCATAACCAGATACTTAGTTCAAAACTTCAAATATTAGGCGCACATCTAAAAGGGTCGGATATATTATTATCGGTTCATATCAAAGGCAGACACACACACACACTTACAGGGTGGGTGCTTTTAATCTTTTTGAGCTTTGACAATAGGGATTCTACTCCTTTTTTTTTTCTCTATGATTTGCTTTTTTTTTTCTCTATGATATGCTATTTTAGTAAATGAGTTTCAGTATTTGTCAACAAAATTGACACACAGTAGCCCAACTTAATGTGAGTATGACGTCGAATCTTTAAGCTTTTGAGTGGTTGAAGCTTCTTTTCTTCTATAAAGTAACAGTGTTTTATGGTCTTGCTGGACCTACATGGTTTGATGGTATGCATGTATATGTCTTAAATTTATTATTTTGCTTTGATATATACTGTAGTATAAAAGATAGATAAAATTGGCATGCTGGTGCATCCTCTGGAAACATGTTGTTATGATAGTGCATATCCTGATCAAAATTACTGGATCCACCACAATATGGTGATCTAATCAGTGGTGATGGAAGGTGTGCCCGGCATCGCGGTTTTTAGTGCTATTTCCACTTCCATTACAAATGGAACTAGAAATGTAATTGTTACTGGAATTGTCACTGCCATTTACAATGTAACTATGAATACAGATTTGAGACTGAAGATAACTGTCAATGTAACTATTAATGTGATTATTCCAAGTATACTGAGTATCATCCATTGAATGATCGTGGTAGGCTTAGTGCATGTATCGCTCATCCTTGGAGTATTTGTCCTTCTGTGATATTTTTGCTGGTATCTTTTTCTATACGTCTCAGGAAAAGTGGAGGTTGGAACTTGTGTCTTGTACGATGTTTTGGTTAGTGAATAAATTGCATTTGCCTTAGCATTTTCTTAATTTGTACATTTTGAGCAATAGGTTCGTTTCATTTGACAGAGAGGAAATGCAGTAGTTAATTTATGCAATTCTTATTTCATTTTTACGGTTTTGTACGTCCAATGTATAATTTCGCTAGTAAACCTGATGCATAACTGTTTAAAAATCTTGCAGATTAGTGAAGCAGCAGTCACATCCTGTACACAACAAAAGAAAATTCAGGAACTCGAGGCACAACTTCAGGAAGCTGAAGACATAGTAAAAGACCTCAGGGAGGAGCTGAGAGCAGTTGAGGCACAACTTGCAAAATTTACTAAAATCAAAGAAGTAAAGCATCCGGTACAAGTAGACTATATCTCAACTCCTGAACCTATTACAGTTCCTCCCTCCCTAGTAAAACCCATTTCAAATAACCAAACAAACAAAAGCCAGAGTTTATATAAATCTTTGTTCCCTTTAAAGAAGTCTTTACTCAGTAACGCGGATTTACCTTCAATAATCTCGAGAAGCAAAGAAACTGAGCTTTATAGAAACGGGTGTACTCAAAGAATCCGCGCATGTGAACGGACCCCTTTAGATTTTAAGTTACCATTTCCTTTGAAAACGAATGACAATAAGAACACAGACAAAAAGAATGAAGCACTTGAGAAAGATATAGTTTTGGAGCAAGTAAAGGAGATGGATATAGCAGCTGATAATTCATGTGAACGGACCTCATTGGATAAAAAGTTATCATTTTCAGTGAAAACGAATGAAAATAATAATAACCCGAAGTCGATTTCCAAAGAGGATGAAGTACTGGAGAAAAAAATAGTTTTGGAGCAAGTAAAGGAGATTGATATAACAGCTGATAATTCATGTCTGACTTCCCCAAGTTCAGTCAAACATACAAACGATACAACCATAGAGGAAAACTCAAATGAGAGTATCGTTAAAGGCTTAGAAATAATGCGCAATAGTCAAAGCACGAGTCAAGAGGAACTTATGTCTATGAGTCAAGAAAAAGATAAGGTGGATCCGCCATTAAAAAGTTCAGAGACAGAGGTTTCTAAGACTGAGGTTCAGAGTCAACCTTCGACTGATAGAGTTATAAAGCTTACATTCCAGAGGAAGAGAAAAAGAGGGGCTATGATTGATGGAAGTGCCTCTAGCGAAATGAGCCAAGAGAACCAGTCAGCTCCTGTGAGCCCCGTGAAGGTGAACTTGATAGGAGAATCTACTCCAGAAAAGAAACGCCTAGAACAGGTTGCACACCAGGTTGGTAATTAATATTCATTGAATGTCATAGTATTTATGCCTTTCAGTACATACATTACTAATCAGGGCCTGAATCAGACTAAACCGGAGCTTAATACTTGGAACCATGAACTGGACTGATAGATTTCAGTTCCGTTTTGGTTTGGATACTGTTAAACGGATCATGAATTAAAAATTATATTTTCATACTATTTGCAAGCTTTTTGCTTAGAGGTGGCAGTTTTGACCCATTTACTAATTTATAGGTCAATTTGAGTTGTGGAAAAGTCTATCTATAATGCATAACATCATCTGAATCGTTGTAAGTTATAGATTTTGATTATATGAGTAATATTTTTGTTTGTGTAATCATAATTAGCCTGAACCCACTTACCTGAACTCCCCATCTTCCTACCTCTAGTTTTTATGTTTGTTAATCATTCAGATTCTAGATCATAGAATATAGATAACCTAAGATATTTTCTTCTCGGTGATAGTAATACCATACATGCACATACTTAAAAAATCCTTTTATTATGTAAAGAATAAAAAAAGCAGATTTGACCCATTAGTGTAATAGTGTTAACCTATTTCTGATCAGACCGCGCTGAGGTCCCAATTTAAAAGAAATTTTTGTTGGAAACAAGGAACTGCACCATATGTTTCCGGTTCTAAATTGGTTAGGACCAGTAGCGGTCCTACTCACTGGTACAAATGGAATTATGCATAGCTGTTAATATCGTTTTTTCTCTAAGTAACTACTCATTGAGTCATTGACAGTGTTTCCGGTTATAGTTGACACTTGACAGTGCTTGGTTGATGTGTCAACTTTCACTGAAAGTGCAGAAATAAACATATTATGCTATAAAATCATAAATAGAGATAGAAGAATTTTTCATACAGTTAGAGTCCATAGTTAGACCAATGTGGTTGTGGTCTTTTGTAATACCTCGTGTGTTTCTGCAGTTCATATTTAGAGTCCAAATTTTGCTTGTCTTTTTGTTAAGATAATCTTTTTGACCTTGATGATAGTAATATAAATCAAGCTTGTGAAGGTGACTGTTAATCAGCTGGTTTATAGCTTTGCTTATAGAAATTATCCATTCATTACTACGAATCAAGTCCAAAATGTGTTTCTTGTAAGCGCTTAATGTATTCAGAGACTAGGTCCAAAAATACTGCTGATATGTCTTAAATCCTTGCTGCTAGGGAATGATACTCCAAACTCAATTTTATCCGCCCAACCAGTTAGGAACATGCCTTGTCACTTAAAGACGGGTCATGCCTCCCCCAACTCATCTTCTTAAATTTAGAGAATATCCAAAGCCCTTATTCAAATGCCTAAGTGCGATTAATACAAATGACACATCTAAGAACTTGAGGGTGAAGTGTTCAAGCACTTAAGGCTAGAAGCTAAGAAGGTCGATAAACGACAAAAGAAAAATCTTTGATATAGTTGAGCAAAAGAGTCATAAGTCATTCATTGCATTCAAGAAACTGCCTAAAGAGTTGCAATGTAAACATGTTAAAAGAATCAAAAGCAACCCTGAGTGTATTCATATTCAAAATGAATCCAACCTCCTATCTTTTCATTTCGAATATTACATTATCATTATCATGATATACGGAATAGTTTCTATATCCTATTTAAAACTTTAGTCATTTATATACTTCAACAAAAGAATGTACAAAAAAGTGTTTGTGGCTCGACCCGACCCATTTTGATCTGTTACCCAACCCGACCATTTTACCACCCTCTAGTATTTCTGGTAGATGGATATTGGAACTTGTTGATGTGTTTACACTTAACAGGTCAAGACTTTAATTTGTTTGAGTCCGAGTCTTGAGGTGTTTCTTTATATAGCACATACTCATTTGCCGTTGCCCTATTGGCTGAACCATTAAAATATCTCTGCTGTTTGTGTATATTTGTCTGTTGTTTCTGTTATGCTTGGTTATATTTAGCAAATAGCGTTCACAAAAGAAATCCTTCCTTGTTTAGCACCACATATGTCCTGTTTAGACCCTCTTTTTTCTAATTAGTTAACTTTCAAATAGTTTTATGCTTTGTGTCTTATACTATAATGACATATCTGAGCTTTGTTTTATGCAGCTTATCTCTTTATCAGATAAAAGTTGCTGGTGATCAACCACAAGGAAGAACTAATAAGCAGATGGTAGTTTGCGGGAAGGACATCAAAACACAATGTTAGATATATTGAAAGACTATAACTTTACTGGTCCGTGTACAAACTGTAGCCTATGCAGTATTCTCTACTGCTCAAATTTTTTTGCCTTTTAATCTTCAGTTAGTTTTTTAAACCATGAATGTTTTTGCCTAGTTCTGGTTCTTTGCGATGGAGCCATTGTACCGTGCTTTCTTGTTCAAAATGGGATGTTTAAGGCATTACATGGCTTGCTAGTTGAGATAAATATCGGAAAATTGTGGATATCTTGTTGAGATGAGTTGAAAATTCGATTGATCAAGCTTCTTGTATTCTTTCATGCACGAAAAATGCATAAAGAATAACATGCCGTTACCTTTAAGTTTAACCAGGTTCTTTTTATTTTGTCATAACAAATTTGAAATTTATAACCCTTAATCAAGTACTATTACTAAAATTATCTATGAATGAATAGTTATGATTTATAATGGGATGACGAGTATAATTTAAGCAAATGTTATAACTGAAATCTAATTTCAATTAACTGGATAATAATTTCAAATTACTAGGAAATTGATTTTATTGATGAAACGTCGAGTTATTTTTTGGCTCATAAAACTGATTGTTAAGGGGCAAATGACAAAAAAAGGCATTAAACTTAGTGTCCGTTTCCAATCTGGTTACTCATCTTTTTTTTTTTTACATTCTAATAAAGTCACTTCTTAAACAAATTCTCCTTTCATTACCAATTTTTTAGGATTTATTTTTACTAACTTTTCCGTTAAAAAAGTCACAACTTCGTATTAGTAAATTTCATGTTTGGTTCTTGAGTTTGTATAATCATTTCATGCAACATCCACCATCACCCACCTCCACCACCACCGTCCGCCGCCCGCCACCACCAACAGCTCATGCAAAAAATCGTCCACCACCAAGTTGGAAAAAAAATTCAATAAAAAAAAATTTAAAAATAATTATCGAAAAAGAAATTTCTTAAAATAATTAAAAAATAAAATTCTTTCCGAAATTTTTATTGGAATTTTTTATCTAATTTTTTTTTTTCGAAATATTTTTTCGAAAAAAAATGAAAAAAAAAAAAAGTTATAGAAAAAAAATTTTCAAAAAAATTTTTCGGTAAAGTTAAAAAAATATTTCGAAAAAAAAATATTTTAGAAAAAAAAATTAGATGGTGGGTGATGGTGGCGGCGGTTGTTGGTGTTGGTGGCCGGGCGGTGGTGGTGGTGGTAGCTCTGCTGGTGGTGGTGGTGGTGGTGAATGATGGTGGTAGAGGTGGCAGGTGGTGGTGGCGCATGGTTGGTGTGATGGTGGGTGGTGGATGTTGCATGAAATGATTATACGAATTCAAAGAACAAACATGTAATTTACTAACGAAGTGGGTTAACGATAGTCAGTAAAAAACCTAAATCGACTGAAAAAATTTGTTGGACGCCTTTTTATGCAAGAAAAAAAGAAGATTACCCTGATTGAAAACGGACCCTAAATTTAGTGCATTTTCGTGTCATTTGACCTTAAGTTAAGTATACATAACATTGTCATGCAACAATGATTGTGATTAACAAAGTTAAAAACTTAAAATGACTCGTGCACTGCAAGTCTGCAACGAAATTCATTTATCTTTAAATTAAATTTGATATGTTATATTAATTTTATGCTTATAAAAATTATGAGCAGTGTTAAAAGAAAATAAAAAATTATTGACTCATTATTGTAGGCGGTGTTTGCTTTTACAAAAATACCTCTTAACACCTTTTTAATCTGATTTACTCAGACGCGGTCACAGATTTAGCTTAAAAGGAGAGTTTTTTTTTTTTTTTTTTTTTTTTTTTTTTTTTTTTTTCATGTCATGTCATTAAGATATGGTAAAAGTCAATCAGTGTTAAGAGAGTTTTTTTATTTATTTATTTATTTTATAATTCAAGAGATAGTAAGAGGCATAAACCTCAAATTAAACAAGATGAGAAGGTTGTGTCTTAACACCTCTTAATAACTTTTTTTTTTCTTACTTTTTTTGTTTTTATTTTTTTTCCTTTTGTTATGATTTTTTAATTTAGGTGTCTTTTTTTCTTTTTTTTTGTTTCACCTTTTGTATTTCGTATTAAAAGTATTAAATAGAATCGTTGCATATGTTTGTCAAATAAAGATAAAGAATGTTAGATAAAGTTTTTTTCTAGTGCGAATGCAATCGCTCTATATTTAAATTGTAAAAATTGATAGTTTAACACATTTAGACATTTTTAGAAAAACAAACAGTTTTATTTGAGTCATATTCATATTTCTCAACCACTTATTCAGATTAAATAGGAAATCACATTCAGACTTTTAAAACCACAATTTCGGATTCAAATATACGAATCGGATTCAGACTTAGAAACTCTTAATAAATAAACATCAGCTTAGTTATACTCTCGAATGTGTATACATGAGGGTTATGAAGCATATTTTTTCTTCAACTATGGTGAGTTTTCATAAAATATTAATGAAGATCAACATTCGATGAAAATTGGAATCATAAGCCCACAAACCTTCTGGAAATCTGCATACTCATATTGTGAACTATAGGTGTACCAAAAAATGTTACCGATATTTTATCAGCTTATCAAAGACAATGATATACCTAAACTGACTCATATAAACTGGACCCTTACGCGTAGTGTCGGGCATGAATTCATAGAAATAATATTGTTGTGATTAAGTTTCTAGCTAGGTGGCCAAAACCCATAAATTACTTTTTTAGCTCCCATTCCTTGATCGCAAAATTAAGACGAAAGAATTCCGTGTCTCAACATTAATGCTTCGAAGTACCTTCTTCTTATTTTTGGTATTCACTTTTTGGGGTGGTATAGCTAAAAATAATTGTAAAATAAGAAATTTATGGCAACATCAAGATGTAGCCACCTTAACTAATGCAATCATATTTTTCATAAATAGAAATAAAATTTTACATGTCCCAACAATATGCGTACCTGTCAAACTGGATTTATATATGTTTGTAATTCAAAAATTAAAGATATAACTATGGCATAGAATGGAGTTTTTTGTTCGACTATAGTACTTTTAAAATTTATTTAACAAAACATAGTACTTTGAAATTTATTTAACAAAACATAGTACTTTTACATAAACCTAAGTATTATTCAAAAGCAAACAAACTAAACGCACAACAAATTAATGTATCATTTACGAAGCTAAGAATGTAATAAGTTATTAAACAATTTGCATGTTTGCTGGTATGTTGTTTTTGGAGTTACTTCTCACTGACGAGACTTCAACAATGCACAATAGCATAATTTTAAAACAAGCATACTAACTCTTGTGATTCGCGTCCAGTACATTTAAAATAAGCCTAAACATATCCCAACACTATTTTCTACAACCTGTTTCATTACTAATGATCATCTTGATTAGTTAATATGAAATGGTCATTTTAAAAAATATGCGTCAAAATAAATGGTGGGAAATTTGAAGAATAGAGAACACTTACCAATACCAAAGAGACCAATCCAGGAAAACAATATCCAAAGCGCCATCAGGTATCAGCGCTACTGACTGATGGCAATATTTCTTTAGAATGTGCAAGTGGTCAAAGCAGTCAAGTCTAAGGTCTATGTTTGTTACTAGTTCTTAGCAACTGTATGCATCCCAAAGAGTGAAAATGTCTCATGCTGTTAAGCCTTTTTTTTGTGTACTATATTTTAGTGATCATGTATATTGAAAAGTACCCAAACATTGTTTATCATACTCTTTTAGTTTGTTTGTTTTTGTAAAATACTTAGGTTTATATAAAAGTACTATGTTCTGTTAAATAAATTTGAAAGTACTATGTTTTGTTAAATAAATTTTAAAAGTACTATGGTCAAACAATAAACTATGCCATAGAATGCTTGAATTCTTTATTCGTTACGGCAGTTTTATTCGTACTAAATAAACATTTTGGTTATGTTTGGCGGCAAATATTTTAGAGCGTTTTGAAGCAACTAACGTCTAGCAACTAGCATTTTAAATCCAAAGTTTGTTTGTTAACAAGCAACTTGTGTAAATGCTCTCATTCAAAATAATTCTTGAGGAAGCCTTAGAATCTTGTTAAATTATGTATATATCTTCAAATTTATTTAATACATATGAAATTAATCCTTATTTTAATGTGTATATGTCATATTACGTCATTTTACACGTTATAATTAGAAATACAACTATGTGACCAAACGCTTTTATTAAGCAAACAATTACTGTCAACTGCTACTACTTACTAGTTACTGCTGATGCGGCTATGTTTCACAAAACCTAATAATTACATCTAATAGTCCGTTGAGACAAAGAAAAACCTAATTTTTTATCATTAAATTTGTTTCTTTAAAATAATGTGAGTACATAAAAAGATTTAAAGTGTATATTAATATGATTTCTTTTGGAGAAAATTACTGTGTTGACCATGCACAATTGCCTCTATCTCAAAATGCCCAACCTTTTTGCATCTATCAAAAATACCCATTGATCCTGCGTATAATCTTACGCAGGATACGCAAGATCATGTGTTTCGATCCAAGCCGTCAAAAAAAAATTAAAAAAATAAAACAACACATCTCGCGTACACTTTGACGCACGATGCGCAAGATGAAAAAAAAACATATTATAGTATCCCGCGTTAACTTTGACGCAAGATGATACCTTTTACGCAAGATGCAAATTAGTTGAATATATTAATTACAAAAATTACCCTTTAACTTTTTAATAATTACAACTTTTTTATATAAAAAAAGTTGTAATTATTAAAAAGTTATAATTATTAAAAAGTTGTTATATAAAAAAGTTGTAATTATTAAAAAGTTAAAGGGTGATTTTTGTAATTAATATATTCAACTAATTTGCATCTTGCGTAAAAGGTATGATCTTGCGTCAAAGTTAACGCGGGATACTATAATATGTTTTTTTTTTCATCTTGCGCATCGTGCGTCAAAGTGTACGCGAGATGTGTTGTTTTATTTTTTTATTTTTTTTTTGGACGGCTTGGATCGAAACACATGATCTTGTGTATCCTGCGTAAAATTATACACAGGATCAATGGGTATTTTTGATAGATGCAAAAAGGTTAAGCATTTTGAAATAGAGGCAATTGTGCATAGTTAACACAGTGATTTTCTCTTTCTTTTGGTTAAATTATTGTGAAGCAATAGTTGGCTATTTGCTCAAATTAAAAAACCAAAGTTGCACCCAGAAAGTCATGGAGCACGTGCTGTCTACTGGTGATCCTACCTAAATACGCGTTTCAGTTGATAAGTTTATATATTTTAAGACTATAGAGTGTGCTTGGGAAAAGCATCAAGATTCCCTTTTTTTCTTGCAGGAATCCCACTCCATAACTTTCGGGAAAATAAAACAAAACACAAAAAAATTATCTAGTGGCACTTTAGTCCCGAAGCATTAAGGAGAGACAAACAACATTTTGAAGGAGAGAATATATTTTATTGGTTGTGAGGAGAGAGAAATAACATTTTGAAGGAGAGAGAATATATTTTATTGGTTTTTGTAAGTGTATATGTGTGTATTAGTGATATTTTTAAATAATAAAATATAAAATAAAAGAAAAAAATTACATGTTTGGTCCCTGTGGTTTGCTCATATTTCACGTTTAGTTCATAAGTCGTTTTAATTACACTAGAGATACCTATTTTTGAAACGTTGCACTCATTTAGTCCTTATTTTGGATGGGCCGTTACTTTGACCGTTAAATGTTTAAATAATATTTGCCCGTTAGTCCATTCGTTAATATTTTGTGCACCGTTAGTCCTCCTTTTCTAAAATGAATTAAAAAGGGCATCATGGCTCGAACTCGGGTCTTGTTGCCCAAAAACCAACACCCCAACCACTGGACTAAGCATCCAGTGGTGTAATTATATCAAAATTAATTCTATTTAACATTTTTTTGGCTCAAACTCGTTTTTATCCGTTTTCATCAGTGTTTTTATACGTTTTCGTCCTTTTTTTTTACGTTTTCGTACGTTTTTATACGTTTTCGTCCGTTTATTTACATATTTTTCCGTTTTTTATTTTCTCGTCCATTTTTTTATGTTTTCATTTATTTTTTAACGTTTTTGTCCATTTTTTTTTACGTTCTCGTCCGTTTTTTTTACGTTTTCGTACGTTTTTATACGTTTTCGTCCGCTTTTTAACATTTTTGTCCGTTTTTTACGTTCTCGTCTTTTTTTTTACGTTTTCGTCCCTTTTTTTACGTTTTTGTCCTTTTTTTACGTTCTCGTCCATTTTTTACGTTTTCGTACGTTTTTTTTACGCTTTTGTCCATTTTTTTACGTTTTTGTCCGTTTATTTTTTACATTTTCAGACGTTTTCGTCCGTTTTTTTACGCTTTTGTCCATTTTTTACGTTCTTGTCCATTTTTTTACATTTTCGTCTGTTTTTTTTTTACGCTTTTTGTCCCTTTTTTTTTTAAACCTTTTTGTCCATTTTTATCTAAGCATATAAAAACGTACAAAAGCGAAAATGTAAAAAAAAAAACAGACGAAAACGTAAAATAACGAATGAAAATGTATAACAACGGACCAAAACGTAAAAAACAGACGAAAACGTTTAAGAACAGATGAAAACGTTTAAAAACGGACGGAAACATAAAAAAACAGACAAAAACTTATAAAAACGGATGACCAAGACGTATAAAAACGAACGAAAACGTAAAAAAAGGGACGAAAACGTTAAAAAATGGTCGAAAACGTAAAAGAACAAAAACGTAAAAAAATTGACGAGAACAGATAAAAATGGTTGAAAACGTAAAAAAATGGACGAAAAAGTAAAAAAACGGACAAGAACGTAAAAAAGGTCAAATACGTAAAAAAAGGACGAAAACGTATAAAAACGTAAAAAACAGACAAAAACATAAAAAAAGGGACGAAAACGTAAAAAACGGAGGAGAACGTAAAAAAAAACAGACAAAAACGTATAAAAATGGACGAAAACGTAAAAAAAGGGACAAGAACGTATAAAAAACGGATAAAAACGAGATTGAGCCAAAAAAAGGTTAAATATAATTTATTTTTATATAAGTACACCACTGGACGCTTAGTCCAGTGGTTGGGGCGTTGGTTTTTGGGCAACAAGACCTGAGTTTGAGCCATGATGCTCTTTTTAATTCATTTTAGAAAATAAGGACTAACGGTGCAAAAAATATTAACGGAGGGTCTAACGGGAAAATATTATTTAAACACTTAACGGTCAAACTAACGACCCATCCAAAATAGGGACTAAATGAGTGCAAGGTTTAAAAAATAGGTATCTCTGGTGTAATTAAAATGACTTAGGGACTAAACATGAAATCTGAGCAAACCACAGGGACCAAACGTGTAATTTTTTCAAAATAAAACTATTGGAATAGAGAGAAAGTGTTGCAATGATTGAAGGAAATGATAAAAGGAATACTTTTTGATGATGTGGAGCTGATGTGGCGAGGGAAAAACACTCACGACACCCTCCACCCTAATGTTTGCGATATTGTTCTTTTAACAGAAATTAATAATTATGACATAATATACGTATAACAAACTATTTCACATGTATTAAGCAAAATTTGAACCCACAATCAATTAGTTACCAAGCTTCTCACACAATAAAAAATATCATTAAAACAAACCATTTTTGCAATATTAGTTTTGTTCTCTTGTTTCAAGATATTCTTTATTTAATTTGTCTGTGAATCTAATTGTTTATAAAGAGCATTTCCAATGAGTTACCGAAACAATAGGTCGAGGAATATAAGAAAGCGAAAATTACTGCAGAGGCCCCTTTGGGAAGGAATTGTCTTGCAAAGGTCCAACTTTTTTGCTATCTCCAAAAAGGCCTAGTTGATCGCTGCCTATTAGCAGGGAAGTCAAAAAACATACACGTGTTCCGCCCACATTTAACGCAACACAAGTCAAAATAAAATACAACCCCGCGTCACCATTTCGCTGCCTAGAGGCAGCAATTACTTACAAAACGGGGCCCACTTCTGAAAATAAAACTCTAACTTATCCACATCACCCATTTCGCTACTTATAGGCAGCGAATTTGTAACTGAGGTCTTGGAAAAGATGAATATCCCCGCGCAAATCCTTTTGAATGACAATTGATATACGATTTAGAATAAAAACGATTTTAGGGTGCAGTTAATCTTCATTCTCATTTTGCATTTCATAAAGCTTCTCATTGTAACTGAGGTTGTGGTCTTTTTTTTTTTTTTTTTTTTTTTTTTTTTTTTTTTTTATGGCCGTTGTGGTTAAGGTGGTTGCTGCCATTTTGTGTTGGTGGTGGTTGTTTCCTCGTGGTTGTTGCGGTGGTTGTTTCATGGTGGATGTTGCGGCGTTGGTGTGTTGGTAGTCGTGCGTAGGTGGTGTGTTTGTTGTGGTGCTGCAGTGGTTTGGTGTTGGTGGTGTGGTGGTGTATTTTTTGGTGGTGGTGCGACGATGGTGTGGTGGTTGTGGGGCGGCTGTTCTTTGCTGGTGGTGGTGCGACTTGTTTTTTGTGTTGGTGGTATGGCGCTGGTGTTGTGGTGGTGGTGTCGGTGTTGTGGTGGTGGTGGTGCGTGTGACAAATGGTAATTTTCATATTTTAAGTTTGTTGATGCAAATAATGTTCTAAAAACGTTATTTATATCTTTCGATAACTTCACGTTTTGAGGATGACAAAATGTGAAAACACTTTACGTTAAAATTAACGTAAACAAGTTTTTAGTCGAAAGATTTCATTTCTACGCAAATCACTTTAGGTATGAACAAACAAATTTACAACTTGACTAATGATCAAAGAAGTGAATTTGTGTTTAAAACTTCACATTTTTAATCTGACAAAACATTTTTTCAAAAATACACTTTACAAGTTATTTTTGAATTATTAAGAGATATTTTATTGTTTGTCTAGTTTCGGTTGGATGAGCTTAGTGTTAGCATACAGAATGAGTGTGATTGCTGAATTATTTGCTATGGTCCATATGTGCTTATTTACTTTAAACCTATGAACTCACCAGCGTTAGCTGACTTTTAGCATGTTTTCTCAGGTGTTTGAGAATGCATTCATTGAAGGCAGGGCATGGCATTGGTCATAAATTTCTAGAAATATTTTGCTTATGCGTTATTAAGTGGGCTTTGTTTTAAGTGAATGGAACTTTATGTATGACAATTTACTTTGGAAATGTAATCTATTTTAAAACGGATTTTAAATCCATTCTCTATATCTTTGTGTTGTGATTATCGATTTAGTAGCACCCAAATATGTATGCTTCCGCAAATCCTGATTTTGGGGGTGTTACAGATTGGTATTCAGAGCCTAGGTTATAGAGAACTAGGTTTATAAAAACCCTAAACTATAACCAGTTTATGAAAAATGTTTCCTTATGACCGCCAGATGCATGCATGCCTAGCTTGCCATGATTTGATCACTATTTTCCTTATATGATTAAGTGTTACACTATGCTGTTTGAGTATTTTACTTAACATATATGATATAAGTATTTTCTATATACTTACACATGCCCCACCGTATTTGTCACAGACCATGTCTCTCCCTTCCGATGTTCGTGATGAGGTACTTGCTGCTGGACACACTTCCCCGCTTCGACGACCAGTTCCATTTCCGGATGACCCGTTGATGGAGGTTGTCAGAGCAGCTGCTCAGCCTACACACACCACTCCAGCATCTAACTCACCATACCTACCCCGCTATGCCACAACTCACCGTTCATCTCCAGCTCAGCTTTACACCCTCACCCAGCATACTCAGACTACCCCACCCACCAGACGTCGGGCTTCTTATAGGAGAGTCCGTGGACGTCGCATCCAGCTATCATCTGTGCTATCCTCACCACTCAGGAGGACCCGTTATGGTTACCCGGGTACCTCTACTTCACCATCATCTCAGTCACCTATGTCATCTCTAGATCATTCCCCTCCCCGTCATAGATTGCGGAGGTCTGTTCAGTCTTACTCTGATGAGGATGAGGATCCAGTGGTGGATCCAGAGCAGGTTCAGGTAGAGCCCACACCAGCAGTGACAGCACCCTTCGAGCACACTCCTATTTGTGCGGGTGTTGACAGGGACAGAGGGGTATCGATGGATCTAGATCAGGTGATGATGCCACTGGATGGAAAGGGCATCATGAAGGATGTACAGGGGGTATTTGAGGTAGGGCAGAGCTCCAGGGCTTCCTAGATACAGGATTTGAGTGATACCTAGTGGATTGATATTACTTGTGATACCAGCACGGGTGTGCGTGCAGCTAGTCCGGAGTACACTCCATCATCTCCTTCTTGCGTGCAGCTAGCTCGAGGAGCCTACTGTCATGGAGCAGGTATGGATTCAGCTGGTGAACCATGCCAGTTTGCTCGATGTGCACTCAGATCAGATTGAGAGGTTAGAGCAGCCTGACCGCATTCAGAGTGTTGAGAGGAGGATTGGGACAGTTGACAGGGCTGCATGTGTATTGTTTGAGGAGATGTATTCTGACAGACGTGTGATGATTGGCCTGAGAGCCAGATTAGATGCACTGGAGAGGTTACACGGTAGTGAGCCCAGGGATTTGGACTTTAGGGCTATCGGTTTGGGCAGAGGCCAGACCAGGATTCAGGGGATGTTGAGGAGAGCTTGGGGTACTGATCGCGCTCAGTGGCAGAGGATTATGGCTGCTGAGTATACGATCGGTGCTGTGATGAAAGAGAACCAGGAGCTGAGACACCGTGTGGATCATTTGGAGGCTGCTATTGGAGGGATGACTGCAGCATTCGAGCAGTTACACCTTGAGCGTGACCGAGCCTAGATTAGTTTCAGTAGATGATGTATTCCACTAAACTGATGAGTTATCAGTTAGTGATGGACTATTAGCCCTGCTTGTTATTTTGTGTACCTCTATTTATTTCGATATATATATATATATATATATATATATATATATATATATATATATATATATATATATATATATATATATATATAACAAGCTTGGTTTATCTATTTTGATTGTTTGTTTCCTCTGTGGTTGACTTTATCCTTGCATTCTGTCTGTGATGTACATATACTCATGTGACACCTTCACCTTATAGTCGAGATCACATTTATCGTCATCTTCTTATGATGCAGATAAATGGCACCCAAGCAAAAGTCAACCAGAATCACACGAGGACGAACTGCTAACACACCTACCCCAGCAAGAGCAGTGCGAGGCAGGACTGCTGAGAATGCCACCCCGGTAAGAGCCGCGCAAGGTAGAGTTGCTGAGAACGCCGCCCCGACCAGGACCGCTGCAAACCCACCTGTGGTGAACCAAGCAACGCTAGATCAGCTTGTCAATGATCGTATGGCCGCCGCACTCGCAGCCGCAAACAACTCAACCACCAACACCGGAACGTCAAGGCCAGTAACCAACAGCCGTGGCTGCACTTACTCTGAATTCTGAAAGATCATGGTTGGAGGTTTCAGAGGAACAGAGGGATTGGCCTGACTAGGTGGATTGAGAAGCTGGAAACCATGTTTCGCATCAGTGGTTGTAACGATGACGACAGGGTCAAGTATGCATCTTTCACTTTCATGGATGCCGCTTTGACCTGGTGGAACAACTACATGAAATCTGCCAACATGGATGTTGCTTATGCTATGCCATGGGATGACTTCAAGGAGTTGGTGTTTAGAAAGTATTGCCCACGAAACGAGGTCAAGAAGTTAGAGATAGAATTTTGGAACTTGAAGGTGCAGAATAACAACATGGCTGTTTACAACCAGAGATTCCATGAACTGGCTTTGCTATGTCCTGAAATGGTTCAGACTGAAAAGAGATTGATTGAGAGGTATATCGGAGGTTTACCAAAGTCCATAAGAGGAGATGCGACTACCTCAAGGGCTGCCGATCTCCATGAGACCATGGAAATAGCCAACAAGTTGATGGACCAGGAATTGGAGGATGTCCCAGAAAAGAGTACTGACAATAAGAGAAAGTGGGAAGACCACTCGAAGGGTAGCAACAGTAACTCTCAAAACAAAAGGCAGGAAGTGGCAAAGGCTTACACAGCAGGATCAAGTGAGAGGAAAGGGTATGATAGGAATGCACCTCTGTGCAACCGCTGTAAGCTACACCACAAAGGCCAGTGCACGGTTAAGTGTCACAACTGCCAGAGAGTGGGACATTTGGCCAATAATTGCAGGTCAAGACCCCTAGCCACCGCTCAAGCAGCACCACCCAACAACCGCAGGGCGGAAGTCACTTGCTATGGATGTAGTAAGAAGGGTCATTACCGAAATGAGTGCAATAAACCTAGAAACCAGGGAAACGGTGGTGGTCATGGTAACCAGGGAGCAGCAGTTAACAATGGGAACCAGGGCAATGGAGGAGGAGCCCGTGGGAGAGTTTATGTTGTGGGCAGAAGGGAAGCCCAGGACGACCCGAACGTGGTGACGGGTACGTTTCTTTTAAATAATCGTTATGCATCAATATTATTCGATACGGGAGCAGATACAAGTTTTGTGTCGACTGCTTTTAGTTCCTTAATTGATATTGCTCCAACCACCTTAGACAACGTCTTTGATGTAGAATTAGCTAACGGAAACTTAGAAAGGGTAGATACCATTATAAGAGGTTGCACTCTAAACTTGTTAAAACGCCCATTCAACATCGACCTCATGCCAGTAGAGTTGGGTAGTTTTGACGTCATCATAGGGATGGATTAGCTATCGAAATATCATGTCGTCATCATCTGTGATGAAAAGATGGTCAGAGTACCCTACGAGAATGATTTTCTGATAATAGAAGGAGATCGAAGCGATCGTGCACGCTCGTCGAGATTGAGCATCATCTCGTGTACGAAGGTGCAGAAGTGCATCGAGAAAGGATGCCACCTCTTTCTGGCTCATGTTACTGAGAAGAAAGAGAAGGAGCCTGGAGAGAAACGATTTGAAGACGTGTCAATTGTGAGAGATTTGCCAGAAGTTTTTCCAGAAGGCCTACCTTGATTCCCACCGGCCAAACAAATCGAATTTCAAATCGATTTAGTGCCAGGAGCCGCGCCAGTAGCGCGAGCACCCTATCGGCTAGCACCAACGGAGTTACAGGAGTTGTCTGATCAGTTGGCTGAACTATCAGGGAAAGGTTTTATCAGACCGAGTTCTTCGCCTTGGGGAGCTCCGGTCCTGTTTGTTAAGAAGAAAGATGGATCCTTCAGGATGTGTATCGACTATCGGGAGCTGAATAAGCTAACCATCAAGAATCAATCGACGACTTATTCGATAAACTACAAGGTTCATCAGTTTACTCCAAGATTGACCTGAGATCAGGATATCATCAACTCCGAGTCCAAGAAGAGGATATCCCGAAGACTGCATTCAGAACCCGATATGGCCATTATGAATTCCAAGTTATGCCATTCGGCTTGACTAACGCACCAGCCGTATTCATGGACCTCATGAATCGAGTGTGTAAGCCGTACTTGGATAAATTCGTGATCGTGTTCATTGACGACATCCTGATATATTCTAAGAATGAGAAAGAGCACGAGGAACACCTCAAGCTAATCTTAGAATTATTGAAGAAGGAGGAGTTATATGCCAAGTTTTCGAAGTTTGAATTCTGGATATCAACTGTGCAGTTTCTGGGCCACGTGATCGATAGTCAAGGCATTCACGTGGATCCCACAAAGATCGAGTCAATAAAGGATTGGGCGACACCCACAACACCCACCGAAATACGCCAATTCTTAGGACTTGTCGGTTATTATCGAAGGTTTATAGAAGGTTTCTCCAAGATAGCGAAGCCCTTGACTAAACTAACACAGAAGAATGTGAAATATGACTAGGGAGATAAGGAGGAAGAAGCTTTTCAACTCCTTAAGGAAAAGTTGTGTAGTGCACCTATTTTGGCCTTACCTGAAGGTAGTGAAGACTTTGTTGTTTATTGCGACGCTTCACACAAAGGTTTAGGAGCCGTGTTAATGCAGAGAGAGAAGGTGATAGCATATGCTTCTCGACAACTGAAAACCCATGAGAAGAACTACACAACCCATGACCTAGAGTTAGGATCAGTTGTGTTTGCACTTAGAATCTAGAGGCACTATCTCTATGGCACAAAGTGCGTGGTGTATACCGACCACAAAAGCCTACAACACATCTTGAACTAGAAGGAGCTGAACATGAGACAACACCAATGGTTGGAATTGCTTAGCGACTACGATTGTGAGATCCGTTACCACCCAGGCAAGGAAAATGTGGTTGCCGATGCCCTCAGCAGAAAAGAGCAGATCAAACCTCTCAGAATCAGATCGTTAGGAATGACGATCAGTTCACTGCTTCCAGCGAAAATTCTTGATGCTCAGGTCGAGACACTCAAGGAAGAGAACCGACCGCGTGAGAAGATTTACGGGATGCCAGAGAGTGAGAATGGCTTCGTAAAGAGATCCGATGGAGTTTTGTGTTATGGGGACAGAAGTTGGATCCCGCTATACGGAGGAATTCGTGATTTGATCATGCACGAATCCTACAAATCCAAATACTCCATCCATCTAGGATCCGACAAGATGTACTTGGATTTGAAGAAGCTATACTGGTGGCAAAACATGAAGGCCGATATAACTGAGTACGCCAGTAAATGTTTAACGTGTTTGAAAGTCAAGGCTGAACACCAGAGACTATCCGGTCTACTTGTACAACCTGAAATTCCAGAATGGAAGTGGGAGCGCATCACAATAGATTTTATCACCAAACTACCTAAGACATCGAGCGGTTATGACACGATCTGGGTAATCGTGGACCATCTTACTAAATCTGCTCATTTCCTTCCTATAAAGGAGAACGATAGCATGGACAAACTTGCACGACTGTATGTGAAGAAAATTGTCGCAAGGCATGGTGTGCCTATTTCTATCATCTCTGATCGAGACAAGTCATTTCACATCTAACTTCTGGAAGTCTGTTGGGAATTATGTGTTTCTGGAGTTTCAACTGCTGGTTACAGTTAGTACTGTTAGTTATGTAGTTAGTACTGCTAGCTTTAAGTTAGTACTTTTCGTGTTAGAAAGGTACTATTAGCATGTTTAGTTAGTACTGCTAATGTGATATGCATGAGTTATTATTAGAATAGATATGCAGAGATATGCATGGAGTTATATTTGGAAGAGATATGTAACATCTCTTTACACGTTATTGTAAGCTGTTAGGGTTTCCTTGGTGTATAAAAGGAACCTACGGCATTAGAACAAGGTGTCAATAAGTCAATCGTGTGTGTCTCACCTTGTGTTTAGTTAGTAATCTGTAACCTAAGTATATTAATAGTAATAAAAGTTCTTTTAGTATTCGTTCTTCTTCTTAGCAATACAAGTTAGATTCTGCATAACTTATATTGTTCATAGTCGGTGTTTCTCTTGTAGTTAGTTTCGATCTATCCAGATTAGCTACGACCTTTAACAGGCTAGAATGATCCATTCAGATTGGGACCAACAAAGTCGCTCTAGGACGCATTGGGAACAAACATCGACATGAGTACAGCTTATCATCCTCAGACTGATGGTCAAAGTGAAGGACCATTCAGACATTAGAGGACATGCTGAGAGCCTGTGTGATTGACTTCGGGAACGGCTGGGATAGGCATTTGCCTTTAGCCGAGTTTTCCTACAGCAACAGCTACCACACCAGCATCAAGGCTGCACCATATGAAGCACTTTATGGTTGTAAGTGCAGATCGCCAATATGTTGGGCTGAAGTCGGTGAAAGCCAACTTACCAGACCAGACCTAGTCCATGAGACTATCGAGAAAATTGTGCAGATCAAGAGCCGAATGCAAGCGGCTCGTGACCGCCAAAAGAGTTATGCCGACAAGAGGCAAAAATCCCTTGAGTTCCAAGTGGGTGATAAAGTGATGTTAAAAGTCTCGCCATGGAAAGGCGTGATAAGATTTGGTAAACGTGGAAAGTTGAACCCTCGTTATATTGGACCTTTTGAGATTCTTGCCAGAGTCGGGCCGGTAGCCTACCGACTCGAATTTCCATCCGAACTCAGCGCTGTGCATGACGTTTTTCATGTCAGCAACTTGAAAAAGTGTTTATCTAATGATAGCGCTGCCATTCCCTTGGATGAGATTCAGCTTAATGAGAAACTGAATTTCATCGAGGAACCGATTGAAATCATGGACCGGGAAGTTAAACACTAAAGCAGAGTCGTATCACAATTGTAAAGGTCCGTTGGAACTCTCGCAGAGGTCCCGAGTACACTTGGGAGCGAGAGGATGAAATCAAGCGAAAGTATCCTCATCTCTTTTCGAATTCATCGAGTAACGCGAATTGAAATCTGGGACGGATTTCCCCATTAGCTGGGGAGACTGTGTCAAATGGTAATTTTCATATTTTAAGTTAATAATAAATATTTATTTATTATTTTTAAGTCGAGCATTTCTATGCGTAATTGCATGTTTCTGAGCATTTCTAAACATTTTTGGGAGTTGTCTGTTGGGAATTAAACTTTGAGTTGATATTGACAAAACATGAAAGATAAAGGAAACTAATGAAGACAAAGATGAAGGGCTAATTATATATTATGTTAAAGTCTTTGTAACCTTAAATCTCTATTATATAAAGAGATGGGGCGTTAGGTTTTATACACAGATGTTAGAGATGTAACATCCAGGAAAAGGTGTGTGTGTGTCTAGGCGTAAAGTTCCCACAATGGACGCCTAGGGTTTGTATTATTAGTAGTTGTTAGAGATGATGACAAAGAAACCTTGTAGCAATAATAATGATATACTTTTGTTATTCCGCTGTGCATCGTATTGTTCTTATCATTATTATTGTGTAATCCCTAGATGAGATCTAAACAACCTCGAGCTATAAACGATCTTTACAATTGGTATCAGAGCCTAGGGGCTCGTGATCGTGGGATTCACAAGGTTTGGTTTGTCGAAGATCGAAGAAAACAAGAAAAAATTCGTAACTTTCAATTTTCGTAACTCATTGCAGAGCTGTTTTCAAAGGACGATAACTCCTTCATTAACCGTTGGATCGGAATAAAATTTTTACAGAATATTCTCCATACGTCAAGGAAGATTTTCACTGGAGGGATCTTTAATCTGAACTTTGGATTGAAAGATACAGCTCATCGAAGTCTGCTGCAGAAAGGTTTTCAGAAATTCAAAATTTTCAAGTTTTTAGGGGTTTCAAGTTTCTTGTTTAAATCTTTATTGTTGCTGCATTATATCAAGATCTTGATTGCCTTAATTCAGCTAATAAACCATTGGTTTTCAAAGTTCATCACTTATTTGGGTTTATTAGGGTTTCGTGTTAATTGTTGATGTTCCTGGTTGCATGATCCGTTGTAGTTTGAGCTTATTATTGAAGATTCGATTATGTGATTGATTTGATTCGCTTGATTTTAATGGTGGAACTGGTCCTGAATGTCAATTGATGGGTGAGAGTTATCTGTTGAAATCAAAAAGTTGTAGGGTACGCATGATGGAGATACTCTTACTGCCTTTATGGTTAACTCTACCTCTCTTGCTATTGTGGTTACTGACTTGAGTTTCAGATGGGCGTGCGAAAAGATCACAGTAAGGTTTCATGGATTTATATGTTGAAAGTTTATGCTGATGCGTGTTTTTAGTACTGCTCCAAGGTAAATTAGTGCTGCTGCTCGTTCTTTGTTACTTACTGCTGCTGTTTAACAGGTTTATGTTGCTCGTTATTATTAATGCTGCTAGTAGCATTCAGTTAGTACTGCTTGTTCATTCTACAAGTTAGTATTGCTAATGTTTTTAATGTTGCCAATGGGATTCTTAGTGCTGCTACTTTCTTAAGGAGTTTTGTATTGATCGTGAGCTTATAATGAGATGGAAAAAGGGTTACTTAGTACTGCTCGTGCATCAGGTTCGTACTGTTGCCATGGTTTCTCATTGAAGTTGTTGTTTCGTGGATCGACTTCGACAAGGCAAAGTATTGGTTTTATTCTGATTGGTTTACCTGCATGCTATGTAATTCTTAAGCGTTGCCATATGCATGATGGTGACATATTCTGTATGCAAATGCTATGGAGATTTATACTGGTCGATGGCCATGCTTATTTAATTCTATATGCACATGGGACGGTTATGCATGGAGTATATTATATATCAAGAGAAGAGATCATGGGTTGTTTCAAGTGTTATTGTTTCATGGTGTTAATTTGTTCGAGTTTAATAACTTTTCATCACATAGGTCGGTAATTTTTATTTTTTGGACGGTGATCTCATTCATTCTCCATCTATTATGATATCGATTATGCATGCATATTTGAAGATAATGGGTTGGTTGATTCTGTATCATATATTATTGCTTGTGATATATCATGGTGACATATTCTAATGGCAGTGCAAATTGATTGTTCTTATTCATGCAAAGTTAAAGAGGTTTTACTCAAAGACAGTGGTAGCATGAGATACACGAAGTGAGGGGAAGTATATATTATTAATTTGGAACAGGCGGTTCCAACACACACACACCAGGGGAAGACACACACAGAGGAGCTTAGATTTTTGGATTTTGGTTTATGTTCGTTAACGATTTATGGCTCGAATTTATTTTTATTGGCAAAGAAGGTTATTTATTGCTTATTTGACGATGAAGTGGAGTTTTTCAAGATTGTGTTCTTATCATATCTTAAACGGTCTCCAACGTTTAAAAATAACTTGTTCGTTCGTTCAAGTGGTGACTACGAATTGACAAACACTTGAAGGAGTTACACTATTGTGCTCAGTGATTATTGTCAAGAGATTGTGATATCCCTATACGTTAAGCATATGTTCGAAGTCAGTTTTAGTACAAGATATAAGACACAAGGTTGGTTTATTCTACTTCAGCATCGAATTGGTAATGGTTAGTTTTCTTCATCATTACACAAAGTCTACAGAATTGGAGATTCAAATGGTTAACATATGGGTTTCAGGGGAAGCTTATTGTTAAAATGATTAACCATTTATGTGCTACATCGAGGTGAAGGTTTTTATAGCTGCTCGTTGGTATTTTTACTGAAGATTTGAGATTTTTCTGTCTTGGGTTCATATATAAAAGAAAGCGTTTTGGTGTTCGTTCATGGAGGGCAATTCAAGACATTGGAAGACTAGATTGGAAGTATGGTACTGGTTCGTGGTTATGAAGATCAAGGTTGCATACTTTTGTCCCCTAATTGATGATGACAAAAAGGGGAAGAATATTTTGAAGATTGCAACTTGAAAATCCTTGATGATATGCATGGTTTAAGGGGAAGATTATCTTTCATGTTGGTTTTGTCATGATCAACTAGGGGAAGATTGTTGGGAATTAAACTTTGAGTTGATATTGACAAAACATGAAAGATAAAGGAAACTTATGAAGACAAAGATGAAGGACTAATTATATATTATGTTAAAGTCTTTGTAACCCTAAATCTCTATTATATAAAGAGATGTGGTGTTAAGTTTTATACACAGATGTTAGAGATGTAACATCCAGGAAAAGGTGTGTGTGTGTCTAGGTGTCAAGTTCCTACAATGGACGCCTAGGGTTTGTATTATTAGTAGTTGTTAGAGATGATGACGAAGAAACCTTGTAGCAATAATAATGATATACTTTTGTTATTCCGCTGTGCATTGTATTGTTCTTATCATTATTATTGTGCAATCCTTAGATGAGGTCTAAACAACCTTGTAACATACTCGAAATCATAACAAAAATAAAAGATTAATGATGGATCGAATTCTAGAGAGAGAGATAGAGAGAATGGGAACTTCTTTAGAGAGAGAAAGTGAAGGAAAAATGTGAAGGTTAGATTATAAGCTCCAACCCTTCCCACACTTGGGAAGGGGTATTTATACTTACTAGCTAAGGTGCCCCTAGTGGGCTGTGGAGTGAGCTGACAGTGGGTAAAGACCCGACCCAACTCCTTAAATATTAATATAACTAAACTAATACTAATAATCCTACGAGCTACTTAATGCTAATAGATACTCGGGGTGACCGAGTCTTCATATGAGTATTTATATTCCTAACAATCTCCCCCTAAGGGAGGTCACCCCGGAATTACATATTGAATTCTAGCATTCTATAACATAGATGTAATTTCCTAGCTCGTAGTCCTTTGATTCTTCAAGTTCAGCACACTTTGTACTTTCAGCAGTGGATCTTTGATGACTGTTCATTTGTCTTGGATGATCTTTGAGGATTCATTGAGGTTATCATCCAACGTACGTCTTCAAGTCATCTTGTTGCTGTATTGTTTCCATGTATCGTTGTGATCTTTGAGCATTCCTTGAGATCATCAGCCACCGTAAATCTCCGAGCTCATCCGTTGTAGTGATATTGTCTCCATGTGATTTGTTGTGACTTTTGGACTGCATGCTCACACTTTTCTGGATCATGATATTTAGCATCAGAGTTGCGGAAGCTGTGTTGTAGGTCTTTCAGCTATCATGATGTCTTTGATAATGAATTGGAAGTGTGAGCATGGAGTGTGGATTGACACGTCTCTATTGGAATCAGGAACCACCATCACCATCTTTATATAAATCTGAAATAAAACATTTAGCAATAAAGTTGGAGAACGAATATGGCTTTATCATTCGTTTGGTGTGGTTGGATTAACCTTCGGTTCTGTGAAGACCGACCTGTGATCAGGTAGAATCCCCTTTAAAGAAGATTCTCCTTGACAGGAATTTCCAGCTTGTAGTAATGAATCTTCCAACAAATTAATGTCAGAATCATCATACTAAGCATGTTCTCATACTGGAACGTCTCAAAGCAGACAGCACGGTAGAGTGAATCAGTGAATTGAATACTCACTGATTGACGAGAAATTGATTAGAAAAATCACTCGCGTGTCACTGGATAAACATTTTATGCACACGACGAGGATTTTATAAATTGAATCACATTTCTGTAATAAATACTTTTGTTTAAAAATTTTCACAATCAATGTGCTCGAAACTTAGTTGGTGAGCACATTGAAAGGTTTTCCAAAAGCATCCGTCAATCCACTTCCTGGAACAAGTTTGATTCAAATGCGAATCGCCCCATCGTTTCTTTCCAGTTGTCACAAGTTTGATCCATGAAGGATCTCACATGTCACCCACCAAGAGCTTGTTTGATGTTGGCTCTAGAAGGATTTCCATCTTCATTGTGAATACTTTACGTATCACTCGGATGTTCTGGCAATACCACAAGGATAATGCGTAGGACTCTTAATGAATATTTTCTTACTTTTCACGGTGTATGAAACAGCAAGCATTTTGAAAATGTGTCCTACTGAGATTTATGGATGATCTCTTGGCTCTAGACTCAATAGTGCGTTTTGATTTAATGATCGGAGGCTGGAGATGACTGCCACCTTTTCAATATCATCTAACTCGGAGTGAGAGAGACGATAGACATGCATTGATCTCCGTGAAAAATGAAACAAGAGTCCTTTGAGGGACCTTGAGTGGATAGGGAGGGTTGTGCAGCGTATCACTGGGTCCATGATACTTTGTCTTCAATGTCAGCAATCAACTTAGTGATTCTGACAGCATATGTATTGACCCGGTTTCTGCCTAAAGTGTAAGGAGGGCTTCTTTCTTTTCACCCTTTATCTTTACATTTCTTTTTCATTCTTCAACCCCTTCAGCGCTTACCGAGACTTCATCACTAGCACCTTGTTGGGTTTGTTCCAGTACTAGCTCCATCTCAGTCGGCACTCTTCCCTTATACTCACTTGTCTCATTTTTTTTAATCATACCTAAGGACTTCTACACTAACAAGTGGATTGTCCCTAGGTAGATCCCTCCAGCTCTGGCGGGATCGTGGGAATTTATACCTAACCTTACCATCCTTATAGCTCCAATACATCAGATAAAATGGTCGGTCTTTGGTGTTCTTCCACAATTGCCATCATAAATCATTCGCTCCCCCTCAATATGTGCATCGATATACGAAAGAGTTTAGCACATATTTGGGAGCCTACACATGAGTCCAAAATATCACATTTTATCAGATTTTCATATTTAAATCACATTCTCTCCCCCGATCAAAAAATTTCAAACCTTTTGAGATTTGTGATCCCAATTGATTAAAATAAGTTTAGAAAATATGTGAGAAAATATGGTCTGATTCAATATATACTGATAATGGAACAATACTATGCTCCCCCTCAATCAATGAGGGAGACTGTTACTGTCAGGTATGATAGGTTTGAAAGATTTTGAATTCAAACAATCATACACTGACACATAACAACAAATGTTTATTCACTGTTTATGATGTAC